>JAZKJV010008198.1:0-300894 GCA_037367405.1 Ottelia alismoides
TTTACACACATTTACACGAGATTTTTGTAAACTTTTGATTTTCAAAACATTTTGGAAAATATTTACACAAACTTTATACAAAAGATTTTTGAAATCTTTTTTACAAAAATAATTTGTACACTAGCTATTTATGTGCAAATAAAATAATGTTTATGTACATTAAAAATTTTTAATTTTTGTGGTTTTTAAGGTTTTTAGTCATTTTATTTATTTACACACTCACACAAAGGATGAGTTATGGCTAAAGTATATATGAAATATATAGACACCCCCCTATACTTAGCTCGAACGATGTCCTAAGAGTCAAGAGCGATGAAGAAGACATAACTCGTGCTAGGTATAGGGAAGTGAAAAGGAAGGCTATATACAAAGATAAATGAATGAATAGAAAGTCAAGAGGGTCTTGCGTCTTCCCCCTATACTTAGGATCAAGTAATCCTAAGTAGAGCAGGCTGTACACGAAGAGAAAAACCGAGCGGAGAATGTACATGGTCTACCCCCCTTATATTTAGGGTAAAATATCCCTAAGTATAGGCAGCAAAATCAGGGGTAGACAGAAACAAAAGAAATACCCAAAGGCCTCACATCCCCCCTATACTTAGGGTAAAGTGCTCCCAAAGTATAGCATAATCAAAAGATAAAGAAAGGGATGTGGGACTAAAGAATGTAGTGATATAGACATCTGGATCTATACAAGGCGGAAGATCATTGAAACTCAGGCGTGAGATGCATTAGATGCGAGTCAAAGACCACATCTCACGCAAAATGAATAGGGGCAAGATCAACGACCTGTGACTCATGATCTAGAAATGGCTTGAGCCGCTGGCCGTTCACTCGAAAGGTACTCTCAGAAGACAACTCGGATATATCAATGCTACCATTGTCGTTTACCTTTCTCACCAAGTAGGGTCCCTTCCACTTGCTCTGTAGCTTCCCTAGAAATAAACGAAGCCTCGCATCAAACAGTCATACTCTCTGACCAGGCTCAAAATACTTGTGGCTGATATGAGAATCATGCCACTCCTTCACTCTCTCCTTGTACTGTAGGCTGTTTGAGAAGGAGGTATCTCTAAGCTCCTCCAGGGCTGCTAACTCTGCCCTCCTCTGGTCTCCTACACCATCTGGATCCATAAGTATATCAGTAACTGCCCAAAGTGACCTGTGCCTCACCTCAATAGGTAAATGGCATGGCTTGCCATATACGAGGCGAAAGGGAGATGTGCCCAATGGTGTCTTGAAAGACGTCCTATATGCCCACAAGACCGAGTCCAAAAGCTGTGACCAATCCTTTCGGTCAGGGCAGACGACTTTCTGCAATATAGTCTTGATCTCCCTATTTGACACTTCGGCTTGACCATTTGTCTGTGGATGGTAAGGTGTAGCAACACGATGGTCTATACCGAACTCGCTAGCAAGGGCCTTCACCTGGTCGTTGATGAAATGAGACCCCCCATCTAAAATCAAAACTCGAGGGACCCCGAACCGCGTGATGATGTGCTTCCTCAAAAATCTGCATACTGTCCTCGCATCAGCGGCTCGGGCGGGGATAGCCTCAACCCAATGACTAACATAGTCCACAGCCAACAGAATGTACTCGAATCCCTGACTCTTAGGGAATGGACCCATGAAATCGATGCCCCATGCGTCAAAAACCTTCACAGAAGTGTATGGGCTGCATCGGCATCATATCACGCTGTCCACAAGTGCCCATCCTCTGACAATCAGTACACCTCTTCACGAACTCATCAGAGTCCTTGAAGAGAGTAGGCCATCATAGGCCGGATTGGAGCACTTTCTGTGCCGTTCTCCTCCCAGAGTGATGTCCCCCTGCCTCCAGCTTGTGGCAGTAAGTAAGGACGCTGTGGTGCTCCTCCTGAGGAATGCACCGACGCCAGATACTATCCCCTCCCTCATGTTAAAGGACGGGATCCTCCCAATGGTAAAACTTGGCCTTCGCGAGGAAGGTCTCAAGTTTCTGCCTGGGCCAATCTTGTGGAACTTTCTTGGCAATAGGATAGTTCACAATATCGGCATACCATGGGAGTGAGGCGATAGCAAGGGTCGCCTCATCTGGGAAGGTCTCACAAATAGGCTCAATCTGCTCAGAATCCTCAAGATACTCCAATCGGGAGAGATGATCCGCCACCACATTCTTAACTCCAGGATTATCCTTAATCTCTATATCAAACTCCTAGAGTAGAAGGATCCATCTGTCAATCTAGCTTTGGCATCCTTCTTTGCCATGAGGTACCTGATGGCGGTATGATTAGTATAGAGGGTCACTCTAGATCCAATGATGTAAGATCTGAACTTATCTAGGGCGAAAACTACGGCTAGCATATCCTTCTCAGTGACTGTATCTGCTGCGCGGCATCCAATATACGGCTAGCGTAGTGAATAGCAAAGGGCTCCATCCCTCCTCTGTCCCAGCACTGCCCCTACGGCAAAATCGGAGGCGTCCGTCATGATCTCGAATGGGAGAGACCAATCAGGTGGCTGGAGAACAAGAGCCTCTACAACACGACTCTTGAGAGTCTCAGACGACGATAGACACTTATCATCAACAAGGAACTCGGTGTCTTTCATCAGCAGATCAGTGAACGGTCGGACAATCCTACTAAAATCATGAATGAAGCGCCTGTAGAAACCGAAGTGCCCCAGAAAAGACCGTAACTGCCGCAAGTTGGACGGTGGATTGAGTTTTCTAATGACATCCACCTTGGCCGGATCAACCTCCATGCCCCTGTTGGAGATGATATGGCCAAGCACCGTCCCCTGAGTCACCATGAAGTGACTCTTCTCCCAAGACAACACAAGGTGAACCTCAATGCATCGCTGAAGGACTCGGTCCAGGCAGTCAAGACAAGAATAGAATCTGTTACTGTAGACCGAGAAATCATCCATGAAGACCTCCAAGCACTCCCCCACCATGTCCGAAAAGATGGACAACATGCATCTCTGGAATGTCGCCGGAGCATCGCACAATCCAAATGACATGCGTCTAAAAGCATATGTCCCGAAGGGATAGGTGAAGGTGGTCTTGTCTTGGTCCTCGGGCGCGATGGCCACCAGATTATATCCGGAGTACCCATCCAAGAAATAATAATGGCTCTTCCCTGCCAGCCACTCAATAATCTGATCAATAAAGGGTAGGAGGAAATGATCCTTCTTGGTGGCCTGGTTCAATCGTCTGTAGTCCACACAGACCCGCCAAAAAGTGGGTACCCGGGTAGGGATCTCCTCTCCAGACTCACTGACAACTGTGGTAATGCCCGTCTTCTTGGGCACCACATGCAATGGACTGACCCACTTGGAGTCGGAGATGGGTTAGATAAATCGGTGCTCCACCATTTTGAGATCTCCTTCATAACAACATCTCTAAGATTCGGGTTCAGCCGCCGCTGGAACTCACGCGGCCGCTTTGCCTCCTCCTCAAGATAAATATGGTAGGAGCACAGGGCCGGACTTATCCCCTAGAGATCGGCTACACTCCATCCTATCATCTTGCGGTTCTTTTCAAGAACCCCCATCAGACGGGATTCTTGCTATCCAGTCAAATCAACGGAGATAATGACTGGGTACATCTCATGCTCACCCACAAGGAACCTATACTTCAGCGATGATGGTAGCAGCTTCAGCTCTGGACAAGTAGGTGTTGGCAGATCTGGCCTCTAAAAGGTCTTAGTGAATGCTGCCAAATCTGCATGGGAGAATGAGAACTCTCGCTCACAATCTGAATCTGGAAAAGGCTACTCTGTTGGACTATCTCTGCTCTGCCTGGAATCAGCCTCCTCCGTAACTGTAGGCTCAGTGGAAGTCAGACACAGTATCAAATCATCGAACTCTGCCCAATCAATATCTGACTCCGAGGGATCTGTATCAGACTCACAAAAATCGTCTCGCGGTCGGGAACCGGCTCTGCTGCCTGAGATGTATCCTGGACCAGGAATGCGCTCTCCAAGCTCTCCTCAGCCAGCGTCTCTGCATCAGCAAACTCTGAAGGTAAGAGGATGGCCTGTGTGACTGGATCTGCCCAAACGGCCTCGTCATCTTTAATCACAAAATTGCAGTCCTGGTGGATGTCTCGCCCTGCTTCTGTCATCTGCTCTGAATTTGTGGTCGGCTCTGAGCAAGTTGAATCTCTGGCCGGCTCTGAGCAAGTTGAATCTTTGGATCTAGTCTCCTCGACCATCTCTATTTGTATACTCTCTCCCTCGACGCGAAAGTATACTTTCCCGCTATCATGATCGGACATTGCCTTGGCTGTGGCCAAGAACAGGCGTCCTAGAATGATCGGGGTATTGGTCACAGACTCAGGGATCTCCATGTCCAACACAACGAAGTCCACGGGGAATTTCAGGCCCTGAATTGTGACAACAACGTCCTTCAACAACCCCTTCGGCCTCTGAGAGATCGATCATCAAACTGAAGGACCGTCCTGCTCTGTCGGAGAGTGCCCAACTCGAAGCAGTCAAGAAGGGCTGCCGGAAGTAGGTTGATCGAAGAACCACTGTCTAATAGAGTGCGGTCAAACCTCTGGTCATGGATGTGGCATCTGACATACGAGGCTCCTGCATCTGGCCTCTTGGCTTGGCAGACGGTTCTGAATCGTGAAACAAGTGGCACGAGCGAGCACATGGATCTCTGACTGATGGTTCCTCCTCTTCCTCCTAACTATGGTCCTGTCTCTGAGTGATCTATGGAGTAGAGGTATGTGCTCCAAGGCCTCCTGAAGAATCGGCTATATATGGAATCTATCGATCATCTGCTGGTTGAACTCTACCTGCTGGTTCTTTTTATGATTTTCTTTTTTCTGCTCCTTACACAGATGGAGTGCTCTAGGGAAGGGGACTACATGATCCTTCTTAGATGAAGGACTAGGAGAGGGCCTGACATGCTCATGAACAGCAGAATCCACACAAACATCATCAAGCAACACATGCGGATCCGAAAACAACAAACCCTTTCCTTTATTTACAGAAATGTCCCGAGATACATGTATTGAAGGGAAAACAACAGGACTAGCAGAACTGGAAATGGTGGCCTCAGTACCACCCTCGGCATCTGGACTAGTGGCATCAGTACCACACTCTGGCTCAGCAACTGCACGGGTGGCGTCAGTACCACCTCCTCCAACTGGTGGAGTGACGACCTCAGTACCGTCGGTTGGATCAACATCCATGGTGGCATCAGTACCACCGTCATCATCTCTCGCGGCATCAGTATCGCGTTCCTCCTCTCCTGGCGCTCCTGAAGTGGCGTGGGATCGTCTCTCAGACGAGGCGCCGCCTGCTGGCATTCTAACGCTCCTAAGTGTAACAAAATCAGCATCAAACATGTATGCAGACATATCACCAAGTGAAGCACTAGGAGTGGTAATCTCAGTGAACTCTACCTGCTCAGACTTCCTCTTAAGGTTGTTCGGGTTCGGCTCAATATGGGAAGGGATGGCGGCCTTCCCTCTCACAATCTCCCGCATCTCCTGGCGGAACTCATTCATCTCCCGTCAAAAGGTAGCCTGCTGCTTGGTCATGAGGCGGGCTAGATCATCCAAGGCGTGGTTCTCATAGGTCGGCCCATGAGAACCCGACGGGTGGCCTCGCTAGTAGTGAGGCTGATGCGGCTGGTGCAGGTGAGAAGGGTACTGTGGATGATACTGCTGCTGAGGCTGCTCTCGCCTCCAAGGTTGTCCATGCTGATAGGGACGAGGACTGTACTGTTGTGGCTGGGATGACTGCTGTTGGTGGTAAACTGGGGGCTGGGGCTGCTGGTGCTGCTCACGATGCGGGCCATACTGGCCACCCTGAACTGGAGGCTGCTGCTGGGAACTGGTGCCTTCAGCCGACCAACGGAATCCGGGATGGTCTCGTCAGATATCGAACTGGGGTCGGTCGTACCAAATCCCGTTAACATCCATCAACGGCTCCGGCTCGTAGGTGGGTGGAGGGAGTACCACCAAGGGCTGATTCGACTAATACACCACCATCGGAGTGTCTTGGGATGGTGGTGGCTGGTGAAACTGCGGTGGCTGCTGGTACGACTCCTCCTGTACAAGGTGAACCTGTCTAGGCTGAATGGAGTGCTGGGACGAGCTACCACTACTGCTCGGATCTCCTCATGACCGAAGACGGGACTGAGAAGCCGGCTGTGCCTCCTGGTGACACATGAGCTGTGTCTTCAGGTCATTCAGTGTCTGTGCCATCTGATCCATCTGTGATATGCCCTGGCACTGCTTCTTCTCTATCAACTTGATCCGGTCCAGCTTCTCGCTGATGATGCCCATGTCTGCGGCTGTGGACTCGGCCTGTGCGGCTGCCGCGAACGAAGTGGAAGGATCAGCATTGACCCGTTCTATGCTCTGAAACTGCACGGTCTGTGGCTGTGGGCATCCCTGAGTATAGAGTCGGGTATGGGACATCACTGTATAGTTCTCGGCCATCTCCTCGTAGATGGCCCAGACCTGATCCTCATCCTTGGTGAAGTAGGAACCGCACAAGAAGCGTTCACCAGGCCCTGCAGCTCTGGTGTCAGCCCACAAAAGAAGCTCTGAACTAGGTTCGGCTTCGTGATGTCATGGTGCAGGCATCTGTCTGTATGCTCTCTGAACCTCTCCCATACCTCGTGGAACTTCTCGTTGGGGAGCATGGAGAAGTTGCTGATCAGGGCCCTCGCTGCATTGGTCCGCCCGAGTGGATAGTACTTGCTCAAGAACTTGGTACGGAGCTGCTCCCAGGTGTATACGAATCTCCCCAAGTGCTTCAGCCAGTTGGCTGCTCTGTCTGCAACGGAGAAGGGGAAAGCAATTATCCTAATGGTGTCCTCGTCCACCTGTCGATCGTGGACGGTGCTATAGATCATCTCAAACTCCTGGAGATGTAGATGGGGCTCTTCAGTGGCGAGCCCGTGGAAGCGGGGGAGAAGCTAAAGTGTGTTCGGGGGGAACTTGAAGTCCCCGACGATCGCCGGAAGAACCACCCACCGGTGTGTCAGTGTCGATCCGGGGTTGTGCATGTCCCGCATCGGTCTCGGCTGCTCTGCTGCTGCTGTCGGCTGCTCTGGTCCCTCTGGCTGATCTGGGCCCCTCCGTTCATCGGCTCTCGGCTGCTCTCGTGCGGTCCTCAGCCTCTCCATCTCTCTCCACATCTCCACCATGATAGCTCCCTGATCACGTATCTGTCGCTGTATGGTCTCAAGGGAAGCTAACATGGTGGTGTTGATCGCACCCTGGTCTAGTACGTATGTGGTCGTCTCCGACCTCTGACCCTCGATGCGCTCCTCGCTTCTGGCCATGGTCTCTGCAAAGGCAAAAGACCCAAACTCAGGTGCCGATAAATCATCTGTTTGTTGTCTCGCATCTGGCACTAGCATCTCAGGACTAGTAAAAGGGTGGTCAAGGGGGAACAGGGCGGAATCGGACTCGAGTTCAGAGAGCGGGTCTCGGCTCTCACGAACCAACCTAGATGAACGGGCTGGAGTGCTAAAGAGCGGTGCAGCCAGAGGCTGCCTAAGAGACCTCCTGCCCATCATCTTGTTCTAGCGAGTCTGGTAGATGAGATCTGGAAACACACAAGATGAGCAAACAAACCCCGGGTTCACCTACTCAACACTGAGCTGAAGAGCGTAAGAGCTCGGTCAATTATCTTGTCAATTTTATTTAAGTGAGAAAGTCAGGATATCAGAGCGGTTACGCGAGCTGATAGGAATCTAATCCTCCATCCAGACTATCCCGTATAAAAGGTCAGTAGTCTGATCGGGGCTCGGATATGGCACTAGCCTATTGTGCGGGTCGCTCTCTCGCTCAATCAAACCAGACAATGAGGGGTTGCTCTCCCAAGACAGATTTTTAAATGAAGTGTCTTTTAGGGTCAAGTGTGTTTAGCAGTCCCAATTTTATAGTTTTTTCTTTTTTAGATATTTTTCAAGCAAACAACGCCTAACGAATTTTTCGGTTCTCCTGATTATTTTAAGTCCAAAATCAGGGGGGAGAAGATGAAAAAGCTGATGCACGAGAAATCAATGATGCATGTAGAGTAAGAGATGCGTACCTGACTCCAGCAATCTACATGCAGGGTGATCCGCGCATAAAATAAAGACTGAAATAAAACTACCTATATGATGCACGAGAATCCGGCCCTAGACGAAGCAATTTCTACACGTAAGTACAGTAGCCGGGTACTCAAGCTTAAGTTCGGAGTCCTATCTTGGGAGCCACTCGGTGTCCGCCACAACAGATCCTGCACGTGCCATATGTGACTCCTCAAGGCACGTGGACTAGAGCCTAAATAATCCGACTTTTTCTTGTAATTTAATCAATTAGGTCCAATTAACGATCTATAGGTACAAGCAGATAATTAAGTATTTGGATCCTAATCAATTATGTCACAATCAATGAAAATCCTAAGCTAAGGCCAAAATCGCGTAAATCAGATAAGCAGTGAAATAAATACAGTAAAAGCAAAACCGGCGAAAAACCATAGTAAGGTCCCTCGAGCACACCGGTGCTCGGTGAAATAGACCCCGATAAGTCACCAAAGTCTAAGTCTCTGTCCCTGTATTATTACAAATAAATGTCTGCTGAAAAAAAGCTAGTCTAATCTAATCTAAACTACGGCTATTCCGCGGCTATTCCACGGCTCCCGTACTTTGGTTCTCCTCCTCGCGCTCTCATGCGGCTCCGTAAAGAAGAGAACTGCCTCCCAATCCCGCAGTTGCTTCGGCTTCTGAAAAAGTCGCCTCGGTCCACGAGCCCTTTCAAGAAATAGAAACAGAAGTGTGTCAGACCAGATTATTGTAAAAATAAACGAATAATATCAGATAGAAAAATATCTACAAATATGCACAAAAAGCCGCGAAAAACCGCGAAAAATCTAAAGACTACTAAGCCGTGCTCCCGGCAACGGCGCCATTCTGATGACCGAAAATATCAAATCTCTCACTATCGGGCGAAGCTAAAAGTGTTCGGTGTCATTGCGACCTGAATAGAGAGACTCGGTCAATCAAGAAAAATCAGGAACCACCAAATCAAAAGGTAAAACAATGAAATCAAATAGCGGACCTTGCTAGTTTATTAACTGGGTATAGCAACCAGGGTCGGACTCAAGGAGCACAGGTTGGCCTCACTGCCTACGAAGTAGTCAAACAGGTAAAAAATGAGAGAAAACATTTTTGGTAGATTTTAATTGTTTTTATTTTTTTTGTGTTTTTAATTATATAAGAAAATATATAAAAGAGCAACATCACAATTTATTTGAATACTAAAAAATGCACAGAAAATTCAAATAAAATTATTTTTGTGTTTTTTATATTTTTAGTTTTTTGGTAATTTTATTGGAAATTTTTCAATTTTTAGTTGATTTTCTAAAATCAAGAAAAGGGAAAAAAGTTGATTAATGTGCAACAAGACTTGAAAGGCCAATTAAAAATATATAATGGCCTATAAAAATATGGAGATAATTTTTATGAAAAATATATACAAAAACTAAGCTACAGAAAAAGAGTTTGCATTTTTTGAATTTTATAGATTTTTTAATGATTTTTATACGATTTTTAGGTTTTTACCATTTTTATGGTTTTTATAATCCAAATGAGCAAAAGATTGGATAGAAATTGAAACGCAGCAAAACAAACAAACCGTAATTTTTTAGAATTTTTAGAAAAGTTTTTATATTTTTCTTTGATTTTCTTTTCCAAACAGTAACAAAAATACGTGTTTTTGATTAAAAAAATAAAAAGCAAGGAAATGTCCCAAAAAATTAGCGAAATTTTTACATAGTGGTAGGAGCCACATATCCAAATTTTACTTGATTTGGAGTTTATTTGTTATTTTATTCAATCAATAAAAGAGCTACAGCACACAAGGACCTATTTGCAAGAAAACGTAGTTCGGAGGGCTAAATTATAACACGTGTAAAAAACTTAAGATGTACTCCAGTGTAAAATTCGCAAACAATCAGCACATGTCTAAAGTAATTCACGCACAGGGGTATAACTGCAAATTTTGAAACTAAAACTTCATTTCATAACATAGCAGAAAAACCCAAGCCCATACTTGCAATTTGTCCGAAAACTCATGTGTCGAAGCACGTGTCTCACACAGGAAGGGACTAAAATGTAAATAAAATAAACATAAGATCCAAGGTGTAAATATTCCAAAATAAAAAAAACTACGACAAATATTTACAAGACTAAACTATAAATGCCAAGAGAGGAGGGGCCTAAGTGAAATTACCCTCTTATTAACGATTGACGGTGGAAGGGGTGCTACGTGGAGATCCAAGGGCTGTGATGCGTGGGTACCCCTTCATTGATGAACGCCCTGGATGCGACCCTGAAATGAATCAAACGGCTGGAAGCGCTCCGCGGATTGGCGGCTACGATCTGAACTGGAGGAGGGGGTCGATCGGACGGTATCTGGTGGTCCTCCAAGAACTCTTCATCGACGAGGTTCGCCGACCCAATATGCGCGGTGGAGGGCTCCTCCGGAGCTGCTGAGATGGGGAAAAGAATGCCTACGCTAGTCTGGAGCTCCTGGTATGCTCCGATGAGGCTAAGGAGCTCTGGAGAGCTCCGGCGATGAAGGTGGCTCGGAGCTGCTGTGCCCGAACGTTTGGACCCCAGACGAGGTCGCTTTGACCTGCAAGCTGCACAGAACGAGAGCTGGGTCGAGGGCAAAGTGCCTCGACCCATTAGCGGGCGAAGGGGGTGGTCAGATGGGTCGAGTCGCGGGTCTCCGGCGAGGTCACGGCGGAGGGGACCCAAGATCCTGCTCTGGGGCAAAGTCAGGGTGATCGGAGGTGAGGAGAATGTGGAGAGAGGTCTAGTGAAGGTGAATCGGGGGTCGGATGATTAAATGGGTGATCTGATCGGAGTGAATCGGCCGGCGAAGGCCGGCGGTGCAAATTGGGAAATTCGAAAATTAGCCTAACCTAAGGGGTATCGAGGGTACCTGATGGACGTAATCGACTGTGCTGGAGGTCAGGGAGCTCCTGGGGTCTTTGCCTCTATGGTTCGTCGAGGCCAGAGGCTCAGCTCACTCGGTGGCGGAGCACGGCGGCGAAGCTCGCCGGATCAGTGGCTGCAGCCCTCTACTCCTCACTGCAACACCCTCCCTCGATAGCTGTCTCTCTAGGAAAAAGGATGGAGGTCCTGGGACTAGAAGATGATGGCCAAAGATGGAGTGAAAGTGCGGCGGAGCTGAGACCTTATAGTGCTAGGGGTCCGGGAAGATGGGAATCGGGCACGCTCGTCGATGCACGAACCCCTAGAATGAGGGTCGGGTGAAGGTCTCGGATCATCGATATATAATTGGAGCCTGGGGTTTTAGGAAATGGGAGGCGGATCAAGGTGGGAAAATTTTGAGAAGTTGGGTCAAAAACTCGATCCGCGAGAAAGAGGTCCGCAGGGGAGAGTTGATCGGGGGTCAACAATCCCTCGTGGTCCGATAGGAAAATTCGAATTTTTTATTATTTGTAAATTCATTTAAAATTAGTAAATGATTTTATTTCAAAAAAGTTTGAACATGAAAATGTTTATTATTTTTCAAATTATTTTTTTGTGATTTTTATTTATTTTTTTGAAAAATAAATGATGTATGTACATGAAATTATTATTATAAATAGGTATATGTACATATGTATTTTTTATTTTTTTATTTTATGGTTTATTTTTGTATAATTATTCCAATTTTATATTATATTTATTTATAACATAAAATTTGGAATAAAAAGGTATTTTTATTTTACTTTTATGATTTATTTACATTAGTTAAATAGATAGACCAATATACATATGTACATGGTATATATACAAGGTGGGAAATGAATTTTATTTATTTTTCTTTTTTATTTTGATTTTTTGATTTTTATTTTATTTTTATAAATATGTAAAAATATAATAAATACCTTTTATTTTTGTTTTGAGGAAAATCAAACTATTTATATACATAAGTGTATGTGCAAGCATGATTGACCTTATCTCCCTCTACTTGTTTGTTTTGCGATCAGGCCCATGCTGAGCCCTCCCTTGGGATTAGATCACTCAATATTTATTCTAAATATTTCCCTCTTTATCTTTTAATTGTTTATTCCTTTATTTTTACATAAAAGTATGCTAATTATGATTAATTACATGATGCATGCATTTTGATAATTTATGATATTTACAAATATTTACATGGCATTTTTGCTGAGGTTTCTAGCTAAAATAAATGAATAAAGAGTGATGAATGGGGATTCATCTGTCACACGGAAAGAAAATCTTAAGTATATATGTCCAGTCAGATATTATTGAATAAACTGTACAAAACCTCTGCTACGCTCTGTCTCCTCCTGCGGATAGGACTAGTGTCCTGAAGCGACTTTTTGTAGACTTTACTTGGGATGGTATAATAATTCGGTAGAAAAAAATCAGAAATTCTTTTTTTTTCTCTTAGATCACATTATCCTTGGTGCATTTATATTGTCATATGATGTTAATATTGGTAGGAAGAATTTTAAACTAGCTTCTGAGTGATTGCATCCATATAACTTTTTCAACTCTTTTAACCTTATTGGTAAGAAGATATCCTCCTCATCATCAATGTCAAACCTGTTAAAAATCAAATAAATTTTTTATCTCAAGATTGAGGATAACACGTGTTACAAATTATATTAACAAAGTTATACTACCGTAACGAAATCAAATTATAAAATAAAGTTCAAGTCCATTAATTTTGATATAGAAATACAACAAATTTCACGCAATAATGTATTCTACTAATTTTGAGATGAAGGTATAACAAATTTCAAGGTATAATGTATTCTACTCTATCTAGTATAATTTTTCCATACTCGACCAAAGTCAAGACAAAATAGTAGTACCCCTTGGATTAAGTTGAAGGAAATCCCACCTTTTAAAGCGATTATTAATATATATCTCTGCCATAGATGATCCACCACAATTTGTGACCATGGTAATGTTCTCGGGATCATCTGGGTACAAATCAAGAGTCAACCAAGGCAATCCGAATAGTTATTATGTATAAAGAATAGTAGCAGAATGGACGGATAACAAACCTTGATACTGATTGTACTCGAAGAGATCGACATCCAATGGATTAACATGGATATATGTATCAGGTAACTCATTAAAACTCTTATAATTAAAAAAGAAAACAAGAAGAAACATAAGAACCTTTCTTTTGTTTCACTCGGTATTACATTGGAAAGTTCAATTATATTTCGTTTCAAAAGTTGGTGGTCATAAGTTGATGTTGGGGCTTTTATTTTAGATCGTGTTAAATTGTGTTGCATAATGTTTCAAATAAAGAAAAAAAATTTTCTTGATTTTTTTGTGTGACCTTAGCATTTTTTTAAAAAGATATCAACACTTAGCTAAACAAGAAAAAAAACTATGAATGAAGTTAGTGTTGGAGCATCGGAAGATTGGTGATGTATACAAAACAAATTAGAGGGAGAGAATATGGATCAATGCTCAAGGTAGATAAGAACTCAAGAACTTCTTTTCATTAAAACTTAAACTTTCATACAAGTCTTGAACTTTACAAGAGGAGGACTTACAATGCTTATATTAAAAGAAGAGGGACTTACAATACTTGGAAGGAGGATGACACTTGAGAGATTATTGTGTTGGTAGAGAACTTCTTATTCTTCTTGTTGTTGTGTGTATGATGACCTCTTGGGGTGTATTTATAGGCCTCCAAGAGGGTGGAGATATTTTGAAAGAGAGATCTAGACTCCTCTTCCATGCTTATCCTTTAAGTAGAAATATCTAGATATTTTGGTGGGAGGTGGAGAAATATCTAGATATTTTCTCCACCTCTCTCTTTTCTAGAATCTTCTTCTAAATACATATCTTCATGAAGCTTCTTCATATGTTGGTGGAAGATATAGGCCCACCTATCTTTATATGGGTTGAACATTGTAGGCTCATGTGTAAAAGAGCTCATTACAATAATACTTAATGGGCTAATTGCAAATTATATTTTCAACAGTTAGTAAAGCAAGGATGAAAACTCGAGAGCATTCACACGTGAAGCTTGCTTTTTAGGAACATAGAGAATATATTTCAAGGTTGCATTTTAGGAACATAGAGAAGTTATTTCAAGGTTGTAAGTTGAGGAAAGTAAAATCAAGGATTTTATCTAAGTTAGGCATCATGAATGAGGATGATGGAGCAATGGAGCATCGATGACTTGTGAAATTATAATGTCATTGTGAAATATGCTTTTTTAGTGTAAATAGTGTTATCGATCGAGATTAAAAAAATAAGGTGTATTTTTTATAATGTTTTAGAATCCATATCATTTTCGAGGATCACTAATAAGGCAAGCTCCAGTGAAATCCAACGACAACAGTCTATAAAACTTTTTCCCATAGATCTATTGCATAAAAAAACTCAACTTTTTACTATTGCTATAAATATGGTACAAACCATTTTTGCATTACTATCACCTACTATCAATTGTTATTTTTTACAGCAATCACTTAACTATAATGGAGACCGTACGACTGAAATATATTTCCCCTACTAAGCACCAGTTTCACACTAATTTAATAAATTTAAAGAACAAATAATATTATTTGCAGGTTATCAAGAAATTTATAAAAGGATCGGTTCAGAGCTGATATAAAAAAGTAAATTATATAAAGGTCCAGTATACATCCAATTTCAATGTTAAACTTAAACTTATATAAGTATATCTTATCTATTGAATTTGTATGAACGTGTTCTTTCGTTAACGGGAGCGGGACACTGCCGTTATCTTTTGCTATCGGTAAGGCAAAATGCCCTCGGCGATATCCAAGAAAAAATGGGATTGGTTGCCACCAATGGGTAAATGCCCAACACAGATGGATTGGGTAACCTTTGTTTGGAGGATTAGTAAGATGAGAACTTTTTTTTCGTTAATAGTAGGTGTTTAGATGATTGATGGAATAAAGATTGGAAAGATGCTGTGTATTGTCTATGAGTGATAAAAGTGAGATCCAATACATTATTTCTTCGAGCGGATCCTCCGCAGTACTATAGAGGCATGATGTACCGTTGGAGCTGCTCGACCATGATCCATTGGTTCACACGCAAAAGGCCACTAAAATCTGAAATTCATGTGAACCTTAGGAAGTTGAAGACAACTACTGTTTAACGTGAAAATCGGTGATCTTAAGTTCCACACAAGGCGGGAACTCAGTCGCTGAATCGACCACACGAAATCCAGATTAAAAACAACAATTAACCCACAACAAGTAATTCAAGCAATGAAAATAAACGTGCGGAGTTAAAATTTATTATAACTCTACAACAAGATATGTATAGGTGCAAGTATGTGTAGAGGTTGAACACAGGGAGCAGACAGGTAGAACGGGGCAAATGAATGCACAAAGAGTGTGAATGTGATAATTTGTCTATAAATGCTATGTTTTTGTGGGTTTTTAATTTTAGATTTTTTATTTAATTTTTAATTTTTTTTAATTTTATAATTTGATTTTTAATGTCCTGATTTTGTATTTTCTTTTTATATTTTGTATTTTTGTATTTTCTTTTTCCTTTAATGAAGATATAATATATAGGGAATATATATACACTAGAGATAAGAGAGAGATGAAAATAGAGAAAAATAGTCAAAATACAGAAATAAAGTATTTATGTGTCTTTTATATTTTTCTAATATTTTTGTGATTTTTCTAGTTTTTTCCTAATTTTTTAGTATTTTTAAAGTCAAAAATACTGAAAACGGTGAATAAATATTCCAATCCGAAATTAAAATGAGGATAGAAATAGTAAACTGTGATAAAAATTCCTCAAATTAAGTTTAATTGAAAGATAACAAAGCAAAGAAAATTCTGAAACAAAGTTTATATTTTTAGGATTTTTGTAGAATTTTTAAGATTTTTAGGAAAGTTTTGGGATTTTATAATTTTTAGGATTTTTTTTGTGTTTTTAGTGATATTTGGTCTCGAGCTAAAACATATGAAAACACACAAAATATAATTTTTTGGAAATTTTCAAAAAGTTTTACTAATTTTTATGTATATTTTAATGCGAACAGTACTGAAAATGCATATTTTTGAATTTTTATAAATATGAAAATGCAATAAAAATGCAAAATAAAAATATGGCGTTGAAGAGCAATGCAACAGACAACTATGGTATTTTTTGGGGATTTTTGGAATTTTAAAGATGCATGAAATAAATAGAAGCAACAAAGAGAAAATGTAGTCCTGGCAGGGGTATTTGTGTAAGAATTAGAGACTATAGGGGCCTAGGCGTAAATTTTCCACAAATATACAACTGACTAAAAATGTTACTGGACTAAATACCAATAACCAAAAGCCCAAGGATGTCACTGCAAATAGCCCACCCATGCACGTGCAATGCACGCGCTTGGGGAGGACTGATTCGCAATATTTCAAAACGACGGGGGCTTACATGCAATAATGCCAGAAAATTATAACTGCAGATAAAAGATTTTAGACTAAATACAAATATGAAAAGACCCCTGCAGTTGCCCTGCAAAATTTCCACGTCACGAGCGCGACGCACGTGGCTTGGCAAGGAGCAAAATGTTATATCGCGAAAACCAGGGGGCTAAATGCAAATTCACCAAAAAATACAGCAGCAGATGAATGTTTTAGTCTTTAATATCAAATACAAAAATTCCTAAGGTGTATTGGCAAAATACCCAAGGCTAAGGGCACATATCAGACGGCGGGCACAGACGGTGGATAGGGCTTAACTTAAGCCACGTGTCGTGCATCTGACGGCCCGTACCCGTTCGGTGATGGAGGGCCACGATTAGATGCTTCGAATCAAATCTGATGGTCGAGGAAGGCACGGATCCTACGGCTATTGTAGTATGTGGAGAAGGTGGGGCGATCGGACGGCGAAGGGGACCGGAGGAAGAACAACCAAAGAACTCGCGCGGGGCGAGTTTGAATAGAGCACCCTGGACTCCCCCGACCTCCAACGACACCCAGATTAGCCAAGAAGGTTCCTGGAGCAAACCACGATCGGACGGCGGCCGCAAAATGGCTTGGGATAAGCCGGAGATCCGACCTGACTTGAAGGGACAGGGCTGCTCCGAGAAGCCCCTTCTTCCACAAAATTGCGACCCCCAGATGGAGTCTTTCTGACCCTGGAGCCTGCGAAGACACACGCAAACAACAACAGACGGTTCCAAGGGCCGAGCACGAGCAGATTAGGTGGTCTATGGCGTGGATAGGACCTCGCCGGAGCAAGCTCCGACGAGGTGATTGCTTGATGATAGGCTGCGTGTGAATCGAAGGGAAAAGTGATAGATTAATCCTAAGCCTAATCTAGCTAAGAAAATGCAAGAAAAAACAACGAAAAGGATGACCTCAAAGGTTGGAAACCCAAGGTGGGTACCTCGACGGTCAAGGCCGGAGATGGGGGGTGGAGCGCCTCTACTGTCGCGCGACCACGCCTCTAGGGGGCTGGAGGACCTCCTGTCACCATGCCCAATCCAGAGCACACCCAAGAGAGGGCAGAAGACGGTCAAAGAGGGTTCGATTTTCAAAAGGGCGGATGGGGGTGGTTTTGAATGGATGGTGGACAGGGCGTGAAGAACGAGGGATGGTGGTCGCATAGATGGTCCACGCTCCAATATGATCCACGGGCGTGTATCCTCGATGAGAGGGGATGAAAAGTCGTGAAGGAACTAACACAAGATAATGAAAGGCGTGATCTCCAAAATTTGGTGAAAATATCAAAAAAACAGTTCTGACAAAGGCCATACCTCGTTCAGAGAGTTGACCGAGGTCAACCAAGGAAGAAATCTGGTTGGTCTCCGTGGACCAACCAGAAAAAAACCTTGGAAAAAATAATTGTAAATTCATTTAAAAATAGAAATTGAATTTATAATTTTTTTATTATTAAATAAAAAATGTTTGTTATTTTATACATTATTTTTGATGATTTTTATTTATTTTTTAGAGGTATAAAATTACAAGTTACCATTTATACCTTTTATAGGTATCTTTATCTATATATTTTATTATTTTATTTTTATTTTATATATTTAATTTATTTATTTTTTATTATTTTGTAAATTTATAAATACTTTTATACACTTAAATATATTTTTAATTTATTTTTCTGATGTGTTTTATACACTTAAAATATAAGTAGTAATTATACAGGTATGTGTATAGGTATTATAACTATGTATTATAGACAAGTATTTTATTTTTGTGTTTTTTTTATTTTATTCATGTTTTAATGTACATATATATTATAAATAATATTTAAAAAATTATAAAAATATAAAATTATAAAAATAATGAATAATAAATAAAATGGATATTTTAATCTGTACAAGTATACAATAGGGTTCCAAAACTCAACTTTCAAACCGTAGCTCCGCAAAATGCGAAACCACCTTCATTAAATAGCTTATGAGAAATTATATACAATTAAAGGTGAGTCTGATGCATTTCGAGTTTTTATTTGGGAGATACATGTCTGGGAAGTTGGGGTTTCGGCATTTTATTCAGATCATAACTTTTCATCTGTACATTATTTTTGTGTAAAATCAATTTTGTATTTTTCTTTATTTAATTATCTACAACTCTCATGTACAACATTTCTTTATTTGATGTATAAAAAGTGGAACAAAAAATAGATCCCAAAATGTATAAAGAATAAATAAAAATGAATAGGTATTATTATTGTATTCCGACCCTTATCTCCCCCTACTTTATTCCTTGTTGAGCTATTCATCTAGATGCCTAGGTCTCGGGGTTTTGGGTCATAAAATATTTACAATATTTTATCCTTTTTCTTTTCTTTTCTTTATTCTATAATTTTGGCTTTAAAAACCGCATTTTATGCACAATTTACACAAATATGCATGAATGCTAAAATGCACGAATTGACATTATTTACACGCATTTACTAGGGTTTTTAAGGCAAAAATGATAGAATAAAGATGATAAAACGTGGATTCATCAACTACTCAGTTACTACAAAGCAAGCAAAAAGAACAACCCGTCGCTTTGACAAACTGGGGAATTCTGTCTTGTTAGCCACTTGAACCTTGCTACCTATATTAGATGGAGAAAGTGGACGAAGAAAGACTCCGACTCAAAGGGAAAAAGAAGGCAGATGGGAACTGGGAACAATCCAGAAGAAGCAAGTGGTTAGTCCTTGGCGACGAAGAAAAATAGTCAGCCTGGACTCCCCATTCCTTCACTTTTAAGGGTTGGAGTCTTTTTTCAGAAATAGCCACTATATATTTAGGGCAGGCAAAGCCTGTCAAAAGAGTACTGGAACCTCTTACTCATCCAGACATCAGTGCGTATGTTGTTCCTAAACCTGAGTATGCATAAGCTAATAAGATAGGTTTGAGTAGGTATATATGAAGGCTTTCGTCGGATGTGAGAGACTATGTAGAATGTTTAATCTATAATTGTTTGGACTGTCAACTGAGTTTCTAGGGGCAAGGTACTACCCTCTTGCGGACAGAGATGCTAGGAGGACTGTGCGACTTCAATACGGATAAATGAGAAGATCGCCCCAGTCTTCACTTTCTTTACTAGTTTCATAATGTGACAGAAAAGATATATTAAATATTTAAATTAAAGGTTAATGAATGGAAAAAAGATGGAAAGACAAATGGAATCCTTGCATCAACCTCGTCGACAAATGGTGGGAAGGGGATAGCTGTTTGGACGGGAACTCACCCATAGATGCTTATCGTTGAGAATGCGGAAGAGACAAAGGTAACAATGTGTACGATCGATAGGAGCAGAGAGGGGAGACGGGAGATAACTTGAGAATGGAGAGGAGGTCAAAAGGCCTATCCACGTGTCAACAAATCCAAGAAAAATTGAGCATTAAACTATGTATATAGATGATGAATGCTCATTATATACTTCTCACTGCGAGAAAAAAGTTGGACAGTTACGGATTTCAAAAAGGTTAAGCGGTGAGAGCAACAAACTCATCATCGTGTCTATCTCTCTGCTAAGTTGGACATTGAACTTATTCGAAATAAAATTATCTCATTTTGATTAATTCTTCTATAGTTAATAGGAGTATTCCCATCGTAATTTTTTCCTTTGAACATTTTTCATATAGGCATTTTGTCTAGTGGTTGCACGGAAACGTGAAGCTTGAATTGATATGGTATTTGGCATATTGTCTCACCATTCGAAGCTCAATCATTGCATGTAGATCCTTTGTTATAGGTTATTTTACATTTGAAAATCCTAATAATTGATACATCAATCAACAATTTCTTAATTGAAGTGGAACATTTAGTCTTAAGGTGGGCTAGGATTGGATCCACTTGGGATAATTTGGTAACATGGTTGGAATCGGTAAGGGGATAGATTGGTTGGGCCATACCCAACTTCCCCTATTGAATCCAATGCGAGGCATTTCTACTAGACAATCTCTTCGGCCTTGATTGTAAGGAGTAGTTAGGGTCCAAGAAAAGGGACGATCTCACTCAGAGGCAAGATCTTTTTGGTGTTGCAAAGAATCTTTCTTAAACTTTAAAAGATGCAAATAACATTGGATCCTAATTTCTACTTATTGAAGCATTTATGGCAATTGGATTAAACGGATATCGGACCCCATCTATGTAGTTTGACTGCAAATATATGGTTACAAGATATGATAATCCCGATTGAGAGGAGTGATCCTATGAGAGCAAAAAATTGTGAGAACATGAGAGGAATGATTCTGGACCACATGATTCAGTTTTCTCTCTCCTAGTATTCTCTCTCCTGAGTGAATCATGTGGTCCAGAATCATCGATGCTCTCACAACTTTTTGCTCTCATAGGATCACTCCTCTCCCGATTGATTATCTAATATGGGTTGATCTGTTTAAGATTGTGACCTGATTCAGTGTCCATTGGACATCCAATGGATGATTCATGATGAAGGCACCTCCACGTCGATGTCTCGATCACTATCCCTTCCGCTACGTCCTCCTTCGAGCGGCGCTTCCAACTTCGTCGACAACAATAGTAACATCTTTATGCCTATGATCCAATTAAAAGCACTAGTTGCAATCTCCTCCAAGAAATACTTTTGACTCCCTCGATGACAGTTGTCATGTCCCCAGATCGATGCCTTGATCATAATGATCTTCCAAATAAAATAAACAGGACAATGATAATTTATTGATTGAAGAATGCCATGCAAATATGTACATAGAAAATATTGTGATAGAATATTGTATGCAATATATCTGATCACGGAAAACAAAGTGCCTTATATATGCATCAACACCGCTGATCAATCATGTGAATATATATAGAGGATGTCGACACTGATGTCCCGAGATCTTCTATCCTATAATCCAAACATCACTTTGATTTTCTTACCAGGAAATCACAAACCCCCTTCCCGAATAACAGTTCATGCTCCTAAAAAAGATTGCTACATTTTCTACTTCTTCCCATGGATGTCTGGTGAAATGAATAATCATGTATTCATTTCATGATTGGTTGAAACGGAATCTGCTGAAACAAATTGTGTCTAATTATGCACAAACTATTAGGATTAGAATCATATTAAGATTGAGAATCATAATGGGAAGTGATGCTTAATCCTAATAGCAATTGAGTTATATTTTATCTATAGTTCTCATGAAAATGAGACTATGGATTTGTAATTTGGCTATATATACATGGGGTGGGATGCATTCCCTCTATACCACCACAACAATGATGTAACATCTAGAGGGAGAGAGAGAGAGAGAGAGAGAGAGAGAGAGAGACGGAGAAGAGAGGAAGAGAGCGAGGGAACAAAGAGGGATATACTCGTTCTTTTTTAGTCATCTTTCTTCTCCAGTGGTCGCGAGAGCTGACTACCACCATCATATCAAGTTGTCTTTTCTTCATGTGCTTCTGCGATGGTATTCGATTGCTCATCCACATCTGTCTCCACTAGTTCGTATCCCAACAATTGGTATAGAAGTCAGGTTCAACATTGTTGAAGGGACATGATGTGATGGATCAGAGTGAGATTCGAAGTTGATGAGACGACATGATACCATAGATTAGCAATCCTCAGAAGCTGTGATATAGTGGTCTTTTGGATAAATCTATCGGAGGCTTCAAAGAATACTGCTAGCGATGTCTGGCAAGAGATCATGCAAGGTGGCACGTTGAGGGCACCTAGCGACTTGTGCATCACCTAGAGGCGATGAGTTCCTGCTAAGGATACTTACTGATGACGAGGACGGTCTAGTGCATACTCAAGACGATGAAAAGATCGTGATAGATTCAACTCAAGGGAGAGATTGTTAGGATTAGGGTCATATTAGGATTAGGAATCATGATGAGATTGGACTTCTAATGCTAACAGTAATAGTGTTGTATACTATTTATAATTCTAATGAAATTAAGGCTATGGATTTGTAATTGGATAGAAGGGGTGGGAGACATTGCCTACATACCACGACAACAACATTCATGTAAATCCTAGAGTGGGGGAGAGAGATAGAGAAGAGAGGAAGAGAGCAAGCGCTATAAGAAAAACGAGTTGTGACCACAGAAACTTGTGGCCATGATAATTCTGTGGTCACTAGTTTCTAAAGCTCTAATTTCGTATCCAGAGCCTTCAAAGATAGAAAGAGGACATTCATCCCAAACCTGCAGCTACAACAATTTCTGTGGTTACAAGTAGTTGCCACGACGACATACTCGTTGTCAAAGAACTCGCGCGACGAGACTTGTAGCTACGACTAAATGCCACAAAGTGTTGTGGTCAGAACCGATTTCGTGGCCACAAGCTCCAAATCCATAGGCATAATTTTGTGGCCACAACTTATTTTCCTACTAGTGAAGAGAGTGGAGTGAGTTGTACTCGATCTTCTTTTAGTGGTCCTTCTTCTCCTACAGTCGCAAGAGGTGGTTGATTGGCTACCGTCATATCTGATTGTCTTTTCTTCTTGTGCTTCTGCAGTGGTGGACGATTGCTCATCCACATCTGTCTCTACTAGCTCGTATCGCAACACAAACGTGGTGGATGCCGTCTCTCACCCACATATATCATAAGTTTATTATTTGATGCCAAGAACCCGAAAAAGAATATCCTCAGATCTAAGAATTATTTCTACTTAACTCTACAAAAGTCATCCATGTAACATAGGTTGTCCTAGGACTCCTATAGTCCTACGGTTTGGGTCGGGTTTCAGATTGGATCAAATTAGCTCAGGTCCAATGCTCAACACTTCTCCTACATACAGATTTATGCAACCCCGTAGAAATCTTCTATCAAAAAATAGCTACGGTTATCCACTGTATGCTGCTCTGAGCTAAGTCGTCCACCTCAAATCCATGATGGCTTCTTATAATGGCATGCTATTCATCACACTAGATCCATATTGCCATTGCCGAAGGAAAGTAGGCTGCAGAGATTAAAACTACCCGAATCCTAAGCTTAAAATTTTGTCCGGTAGGGCATCTGTTTAAGCATGTTTATCTTGCACACCTTTGCCCAAAATATTGTTCTTTCATGCGAAGTTGACCTAGAATTTATACACAGATTCTTCATGTAATTTATTGTGAATCTTTAAACAAACAACATAACGTAACAGGGATTTAACCCCAACTGAGAAAAGGAATGGTTGCAATCCTCTAAAAGAGCCAGGGCTCCACCTACAAAATCACCAACTAAATACTTAGAGTTATAGGGTGCGATATAGGCTGCTGGAAAATTTTATTATTTTGGTATCATTCATGAATCACGCAATGATATGAAAATTACTCTTGAAACTTATTACTCCAAAACCGAAATGCACGAAGGTGGTCAAATAGGTATGTGATTCCCATACCCCACGGAAGTCGTCCAAGTTCACAGTCATCGTCTTCTTAGTCTTCTTCTTTTCCTGTGCATCCGACTGCGTCACCGCCTTGTACCTTCACCCATTAAAATGTCGAATAAAAACCCAAATTCGTTACCCATAAAAATGTAATTAAAAGCGATCCTCAATATCAAAAGAAGGCATTAAGAACCTGAATCGCAACATCATAACACTTTGTAGAAAACCTTATAAACATGACAAAGTTAATCCAATAAATATTATATATATAATTTATTTTTTCATAAAAATATTCTTAATTAAGTACATGATCTAGTTCGTTGTTTTTATTATCATTACCAGAAACTTATATGCATATAATAAATTGGATTTGCCATCCAAAAGGAATTGGCGGTGCAGCTTATTGCCCGTCTCGCAACAGTTTCTTTGTAAATATGCCATGATTTAAGAAATATAATTTACCAGATGTATAATATAGACATATATCTAATTACGGACTGCCTTTCAAGACTTTGGATTATGTAAATTATACATGTTATCTTTTTTTTCATTTGCGTGAGAAAATAGAACCTATTTGACAATGTACTGCTCAAGTCCCAAAACATCATGCTTTTTTATTCTGGACCTTGTTAATACTTCAACTGAAGTTTAGGACCTTTTATGTAATTTAGCCGGAAAAAGTTACTCCACACGATCCCACATAACTGAAAGCAAACCCGAGCATAATAAATAGGCTGTAGTATCACAACGGCACGCACTTGCCCTTAGCTCTATTCTCGGCGGGTAGAGTGTGATCCTGCGCGGGCGTCGCCTTGCAGATCTCTACGTGCAATCCCAAATATTAACACGCACGCTCTCTACCGAAGTTGGAACAGCAAAGTAATGGATCGACGAAGCATGCACCAGAACTCGATTAGCGCCATCTTTGATCCATCGTGAGCCGAAGAACAAAAGGAATGACAGTAAGAAAGATCGAGAATATTTGATGGAAATGCAGAGATGAGAATCGTGTATACGGTGGAGCTGCTTGACCTTTCTCTCGTAAACGATCGCGACTCCACCCATTAGGATGCCGGAGAGTCGGAGGTCCTTTGGGAACGACGGGGAGAGGATCTGATCGCTGGAAATCAGAGAGAATTGGAAATCGAGAGTGGACGTGACGTGGGATATATGGCGTGCGATTGATTACCAGATCTCGATGATGTCGAGCTCGTGGAGGTTCTTGCGGTTGATCTCGGCGTGCAGTATGGCCGCCCTCCTGTCGATAGGGATCGGACGAGAGAGATATAGATGGTGTGAGTCGATAATTTGGGGGGGAATGACCCATACCATATCTGCCCAAGAGGCTTCTTGCGGTCGACGAGGCCGTGGGGGGAGAACATCTCTCTGGTGGAGGGGCCTTTCTGCTCTGCGTTGTTGGTGGAGTGGAGGGGGTAGAGGTGTGCTTTTATAGTAGTGAGGGGGTATTCGGGGATCGGACGGCTCTCGTGCGATCGGATCGTCTCTCTGGTGGATCAGGGGCCAGTTTACGCATTGCGAGCGTACTCGAATGTTTTGATGTCCTCGCAACCTTATAGCGCTGGATATTAACTATTAACGGGTTCAACCGGACATGCGAATCTAAGCCCGCCGCAATGTCAATGGACTCAGACTTCCGAGTCCGCTAGTTCTGATTTCAGGCACGTGAAGTTACCTTAGCTTTCCTAAGGGCATGTTTGGTTGGTGGGTTGGGTTGAGGTACACTGATGTATCCCTCGTTCCACCCCTCCCAACCTTCCTCACAGTATACTATTTACAGGGGTAATCAAACCCAACCCAATCCAACCCAGCTACCAAACAAGCCCTAATGGATCCCTGTGCCTTTGCAGTTTACACGGTATGATGTGCAGCAGGGGCAACAATCCAATTCTGCTCCCACCCTTAAATTTTAATTTCCCTGAAACTTCTCTCCCTTTTGCTTAATTAACTAGCTAGTGCATACCCGGTGCATTGCATGGGGAGAAAGCCGTTCCCCCGATAAAATCTAAAATGATCAAATAGTTACTAATTGTCTAAGTAAACTTTATATTAATTACTATAATCACATCTTTATTTGTAAAATAATAATATCATTATATTTGTCTCTGCCTCAAGAAATAAATACATGCAATATTTTTATTATATCAACAGGTAACACGGTCGATGTCACTTAATAATGTGGTGTTCAAAAACAACATGTGCACTCAATCCATGGGTACACGAATTATTTAAAAAGGACACACACATATATACATATATATATATAGATAGATAGATATAGACACACACTCGTGGATATTCATGCAAGGTAATGTATGATGCAATTCTAATTATTTTGTTCAACTCGACATATCATGCAACTTTCGTGCAACTAAGGCATATTCCAAGACGATGTGTTTTTGTGCAACTATGGGTGTTACAGTTAGAATGTGTATATCTGCATATGTGAGAGAGAGAGAGAGAGAGAGAGATTGTAAAGTGCGTGATAGAGAGAGTATTAAAGTTCGAATCCTAATGGGGACGTTCCCGACCCCCGAAATTACCGGGCCTACTATTAAAAAAAGCACCCTATGTGTTGCCTATAATGGAGACCGTACAACTGAAATATATTTCCCCTACAAAGCACGAGTTTCACACTAGTTTAGTAAATTTAAAAGAATAAATAATATTATTTGCAGGTTATCAAGAAATATATAAAAGGATCGGTTCATAGATGATATAAAAAAGTAAATTATATAAAAGTCCAGTATAGATCCAATTTCAGTTAAACTTAAACTTATAGAAGTCTATCTTATCTTAGTTTAATAGGGCCGCCCCACGCTGTTTTCGGCATGAGAAATTCGAATGGCATATAGGAGGGATATAGGGATGAATATACATGACGATATTTTTCAAAAAAATAAAAAAACGTCGAAAATGACGCGAGGACAGCCATGTTGGCTGCCCCATTAAACTCATCTTATCTATTGAATTTGTATCAACGTGTTCTTTCGTTAACGGGAGAGGGAAACTGCCGTTATATTTTGCAATCGGTAAGGCAAAAATGCCCTCGGCGATATCCAAGAAAAATGGGATTGGTTGCCTCCAATGGGTAAATGCCCAACACAGATGGATTGGGCAACCTTTGTTTGGAGGATTAGTAAGATGAGAACTTTTTTTTGGTTAATAGTAGGTGTTTAGATGATTGATGGAATAAAAATTGGAAAGATGATGTGTATTGTCTATGAACGATAAAAGTGAAATCCAATACATTATTTCTTCGAGCGGATCCTCCGTAGTACTGCAGAGGCATGATGTACCGTTGGAGCTACTCGACCATGATCCAGCGGTTCATACGCAAAAGGCCACTAAAATTTTCAAATTCATGTGAACCACTTGATCTTGATCTAGCGGCTCTGATTTTAGAACATACTTGCAGAGGAGTCGATCTCCATTAATTCCAGCCCTCGAAATGAAGAGTAATTGTGGAGTAACTCTATCACATACATTTAATGGATCCTCTGATGTAGGGTCTGTTTGTGAACCGCTCGATCGAGCGGTTCACATGAAATCGCACGATACGAGCCCACACAAATTGGATAGATTGGTTGGGCCATACCCAACTTCCCCTATTGAATCCAATGAGAGGCATTTCTACTAGACAACCTATTCAGCCTCAATTGTAATAATTAGGGTCCAAGAAAAGGGACGATCTCACTCAGAGGATAGATCTTTTTTGGTGTTGTAAAAAATCTTTCTTAAACTTTAAAAGATGCAAATAACATTGGATCCTAATTTTTACTTATCGAAGCGTTTATGGCAAATATATGGTTCTAAGATATGACAATCCCAATTAATTATCATATTCAATTTCATGATTGGTTGAAACGGAATCTGCTGAAACAAATTGTGTCTAATTATGCACAAACCATTAGGATTAGAATCATATTAAGATTGCGAATCCTAATGGAAAGTGATGCTTAATCCTAATAGTAATTGAGTTATATTTTATTTATAGTTCTGATGAAAATGGGACTATGGATTTGTAATTTGGCTATATATACATGGGGTGGGATGCATTCCCTCTATACTACCACAACAATAATGTAACATCTAGAGAGGGGGGAGAGAGAGATGGAGAAGAGAGGAAGAAAGCGAGGGAACAAAGAGGGATATACTTGTTCTTTTTTAGTAATCTTTCTTCTCGGTGGTCGCAAGAGGTGACTGACCACCGTCATATCAAGTTGTCTTTTCTTCATGTGCTTCTGTGATGGTAATCGATTGCTCATCCACAACTGTCTGCATTAGTTCGTATCCCAACAATTGGTATAGAAGCCAGGTTCAACATTGTTGAAGGGACATGATGTGATGGTTCAGAGTGAGATTCGACGCCGATGAGACGACATGATACAATAGATTAGCAATCCTGAGAAGCTGTGACATGGTGGTCTTTTGGATAAATCTATCAAAGGCTTCGAAGAATACTACTAGCGATGTCTTGCAAGAGATCATGCAAGGTGTCACGTTGAGGGAACCTAACGACTTGTGCATCACCTAGAGGCGATGAGTTCTTGCTAAGGAGACTTACTGATGATGATAATGGTCTAGTGCATACTCAAGATGATGAAAAGATCGTGATAGAGTTAACTCAAGGGAGAGACTGTTAGGATTAGGGTCATATTAGGATTAGGAATCATGATGAGATTGGACTCCTAATGCTAACAGTAATAGGGTTGTATACTATTTATAATTCTAATGAAATTAAAGCTATGGATTTGTAATTGGATAGAAGGGGTGGGAGATATTGCCTACATACCACGACAACAACATTCATGTAAACCCTAGAGTGGAGAAGCGAGATAGAGAAGAGAGGAAGGGAGCAAGCACTATAAGAAAAACAAGTTGTGATCACAGAATGTGGCCATAGAAACTTATGGCCATGATAATTATGTGGTCACTGGTTTCTAAAGCTCTAATTTCGTATCCAAAGCCTACAAAGATAGAAGGAGGATATTCATCCAAAAACTGTAGCTACGACAATTTCTATGGTTACTTGTAGTTGCCACGACATATTCGTTGTCAAAGAACTCGCGCGATGAGATTTGTAGCTATGACTAAATGCCACAAAGTGTTGTGGTTAGAACCGACTTCGTGGCCACAAGCTCCAAATCCGTAAGCATAATTTTGTGGCCGCAACTCATTTTCCTACTAGTGAAGAGAATGGAGTGAGTTGTACTCGTTCTTCTTTTAGTGATCCTTCTTCTCCTATAGTCGCAAGAGGTGGTTGACTAGCTATCGTCGTATCTGATTGTCTTTTCTTCATGTGCTTTTGCAGTGGTGGACGATTGCTCATCCACATCCATCTCTACTAGCTCGTATCGCAACACAAAAGTGGTGGATGCCGTTGCTCACCCACATATACAATAAAGTTTATTATTTGATGCCAAGAACCCAAAAAAGAATATCCTCAGATCTAGGAATTATTTCTAGTTAACTCTACAAAAGTCATCCATGTAACATAGATTGTCCTAAGACTCCTATAGTCCTACGGTTTGGATCGGGTTTCGGATTGTATCAAATTAGCTCAGGTCCAATGCTCAACACTTCTCCTACATACAGATTTATGCAGCCCCATAGAAATCTTCTATCAAAAAATAGCTACGATTATCAACTGTATGCTGCTATGAGCTAAGTTCCTTCGGAGGCTCAAATCCAAGATGGCTTCTTATAATGGCATGTTATTCATCACACTAGATCCATATTGCCATTGCCGAAGGAAAGTCTCGGCTGCAGAGATTAACACTACCCGAATCCTAAGCTTAAAATTTTGTCCGGTGGGGCATCTGTTTAAGCATGTTTATCTTGCACACCTTTGCCCAAAATAGTGTTCTTTCATGCGAAGTTGACCTAGAATTTATACATGGATTCTTCATGTCATTGATTGTGAATCTTTAAACAAACAACGTAACGTAACAGGGATTTAACCCCAATTGAGAAAAGGAATGGTTGCAATCCTCTAAAAGAGCCAGGGCTCCACCTACAAAATCACCAACTAAATACTTAGAGTTATAGGTTGCGATATAGGATCATTGCGTGTGCTCCGATTGTCTTGCTTTTCCAGAAAAAAAAAGCACTACATTTCTAATTAAAGACACTGCTAGAAAATTTTATTATTTTGGTATCATTCATGAATCACGCAATGATATGAAAATTACTCTTAAACTTATTATTCCAAAACCGAAATGCACGAAGGTGGTCAAAAAGGTATGTGATTTCCCATACCCCAGGGAAGCCGTCCAAGTTCACAGTAGTCTTCTTCTTTTCCAGTGCATCCGGTTGCGTCACCGCCTTGTACCTTCACCCATTAAAATGTCGAATAAAAACCCAAATTCATTACCCCATAAAAAGGTAATTAAAACTGATCCTCAATATCAAAAGAATGCATTAAGAACCTGAATCGCAGCATCATAACACTTTGTAGAAAACCTTATAAACATGACAAAGTTAATATAATAAATATTATCTATATAATTTATTTTTTCATAAGAAATTTTTGATTAAGTACGTGATCTAGTCCGTTGTTGTTATTATCGTTACTAGAAACATACTAGGGAGCATACCCTTGCTCTGCAGCAGACTGTATTAATTTGTAATAATGCTGATAAAATATGTAAAACAATATCTAGTAATTTATCCTTAAGTTGTCATAGAAGATTGATCTAAATATAAAGGAGAATATTATACATAAAATAAAATAAGAATAGCATGGTTGATTCATATATAATGATGTATTTAACTTCATCATCATCATCGTACTATAAAAAATTTTAAAGTCATTAGTTTTATTATTGATCTAGCATGACCAAGCAAACTTCAAAAATCAATATAGTGATGTTTATTTTTATTGAAGCTTTGTTTAATACAATAATAAAATAAATTTAATAATTTTATTGTCACTGATATCTACAAGTATTTATCTCCCTTCATTGGCAAACATATCTTATTTTAAACATGAAGATTAATGATTATCTTATATATTTTTAATCTTATGCTATTGTGAAAGAAATACTATAAATTCTCATCCGTTGTCATAATTAAAGAAAAATCAACAACATGACGGATGTTAGGTATTAAATTAAGATGTAGAAGGAAGAATCCCGCATAATGCAATGTCTAATCTATCAAAACTTAGCAACAAACTAATGATCTAACATGTAATGATTTCGGGAAAATGCTAAGAGAACCAAATAATAAAAAATAGAATAAATGCAAACTATATACATAAAACCTGCAACTCAGTTTGATTACATATATCTGATTATAAGTAAGTCTAGTAAAACTTCACATGAACAAAAATTGATATAATGGTTAAATAGTTTTTTACAGAAAGATATACATCTTATCATCAACGGTGATGCTGATAACGTCGACGTTCATCTTAGCCATTCGGTAGCGACCTTTCTGGTGCATGGGGTGAGGTCGACCTCGATGGTGGCAGAGCCACAAGCATGAGCAAGGTCGAGGACTTCATCAGCGAGGAAGTCGTTCTTGTGCGTCATGGATTTGAAAAAAATATCAGAAATAAAATTGATATGTTGTATCAAAATTTTCACATTGTCTGTAAATATTATATTTGATATTATTAGTTCTCACGTTGTAAATCTTTGATATTTCATATTAAAACATAATTGTTTATGTTTTGATGATGGTTTACGATAACAAAAATTATTTACTGTAAAATTATTTTCCTCATAATTATAATTAAATCCATATGCATCGTTAAAAGTTTGTATAACATCGACTATTTCATTAGAATTCAAAGTGATTGTTGCTAATTTAATAATTATTAAAAGAAAACATCACTTAATACTTATTGTTATAGTCTTGTAATCAATAAAATAGAGCAAAAAATATGAAAATAGCAAATCAAAGATAATACTATCACTAATAATAATTGTTATCAAAAATACTAAAATATCTCAAAGGTGTGAGAGGGAGCCGAGAGAGAGGATAGGCAGTTGAAATAAAAAATGAGCCGAGACGGAAAGAGGGAGGGGGGAAGCGAGTCTGAAATCGAAGGGGGAGGCCACATGGTTGTCGTTGGGAGAGAAACCAGGTATTAGTATATGTTATAGATATGCATATAATAAAGACATACATCTAATTACGGACTGCCTTTCAAGACTATGGATTATGTGAATTATACATGTTATCTTTTCCATTTGCATGAGAAATTAGAACCGATTTGACAATGTATTGCTCAAGTCCCAAAACGTCATGCTTTTTTAATCAGGACCGTGTTAATACTTGTACCGAAGTTTAGCACCTTTTGTGTAATTTGGCCAGAAAAAGTTACTCCACACGATCCCACATAACTGAAAGCAAACCCGTGCATAATAAATAGGTTGTAGTATCACAACAGCACACACTTGCCCTTAGCTCAATTCTTGGCGGGTAGAGTGCGATCCTGCGCGGGCATCACCCTGCTGAACTCTACCTGCAATCTAGGGCTGGCTATCGAGCCCAACGAGCTGAGCCAGCCCCTAGCTCAGGCTCGGGCTCGATAAGCCCAGCCGGGCTCGGGCTCGGGTTCGATAACGTTCGAGCCCAGCCGAGCTGGCTCGAGCTCAGGCTCGATGAGCTCGAGCACTTATCGAGCCGGCTCGGGCTTGATAAGGCTTGAACCGAGCCCCTTATCGAGCCCGATCTAGGTTCGAGCCCAAGGCAAGCTCGTTGAGGAAAATGGGTACTTTTTGGTGGAAAAGTGTTTTGCATAGGCTTGAACCCACAACCTCTTCTATAAATTCTATGTTCCTTACTTGTAGGCCAGTATCCAAGTTGTTCATAAAAACTTAATTATAATATACAATGTAAGATTCCGTCCGCTTATAAAAAAAGGAAAAATTTCCAATTTTTAAAGTATATCCAGATTATTTTTTGCAATGCATATAACCCCAAAATATGAAAAAAAATAACAATTACATGGGAAACATCTCTTAAAGAGAAATTGTGCTAAACTAGACTCCGTAACAAACTCCAAGCAGATTTAGTAAGTCACCATCAGAAACAAAGCAATGACAAAAAAAAACAGAATAGTATTTCAGATATTATGGAATGCCAACAACATTCTACTGTATGCTCCCAACATGACTAGTAGTAACACGCCTAAAATGACACTTCACAGTGTCAGTGGCATGAGAAAGCCAGCATGACATTAAATTACTTGCAAGTTTATTGTTCTGCGTAGCAGAAATTGAACATAGATGGGCTATATCATCAATGGCCACAGTAGATCACTCTATAACATGATAGTAAAATAGCAATACAAATGATGCAGAATAGCTCTAACCCAACACCATCATACAGATATATCCCTTTATACGGACAGTTCTCCACAAATGGCACATGCTGACGTCCTAAAAACGACACATGCTGAGGATTTTTTATATTTAACGACATCATAAATCGATTATGTTGTTAGACAAAACCGTGTTTCGCTCGCAAGCATTTCTTGCTATTCCAGGAATCTGTTTCGCTCGCAAGCATCATAATTCAAGATTTTGAGTGTACAAACAGAGATAAAAATGTATGCGCAGAATAGTTAACCATTACCAAACCGAGAAAGCGATCGTACAGGCAGCCCTTGAGATTCGCTCGCAAGCAGCACGGCCTGGCAGAGGGAATGGGATGTAGGCCTGGAGGAGGGAGGCAGTAGCGACGTCGCGGCCTGATAGAGAGGTAGGGGCGGCGTCGCGGCGGTGTCGGGGAGGAGAGGAGGGGATGGTGGTGGTGCAGGAAAGGGGAAGAGGAAGGCAGTTGCGTCGGGAATGAGAGGGACAGGAGGAGGGGATGGTGGTGCGGGGAACAGGAAGAGGAAGGCGACAGGGGTCGGGTACCGTAGGGATCGAGAGGGAGAGCCGGAGAGGGCCGAGGGGATGCCGGATGCGTGTGGCTTTGTCGATATGGGGAGATGGAGTCTGGAGATGGGGGCGGCGGGGGTTGGGTTTGGGAAGGGAATTAGTGGTTAGGGTTTCTCACGTTACGGAGAGAAACGCAAATGTGGGATGGGAAAATTGCAAAAGGGATTCAAAATTAATAACTATTCACATTTGTGTCTATTATTTATAAATATTATGTGTGTGTGTATATATATAGAGAGAGATGAGTGATCCTATGAGAGCAAAAAATTGTGAGAGCATGAGAGGGGTGATTCTGGACCACATGATTCACCCAAGAGAGAGAAGAGCATGAGAGAGAAAACATAATCATGTGGTCCAGAATCATTCCTCTCATTCTCTCATAACTTTTTGCTCTCATAAGATCACTCCTCTCTCTCTCTCTATATATATATTTATATATATATATTTCTTATCGAGCCCCTTATTGAGTTATCGAGCCGAGCAGGGCTCGGGTCGGGCTCGGCTCATCAAGCTATCGAGCCCAAAAATCTGGCTCGGGCTCGGCTTAATAACCTAACGAGCCGAGCTCACGAGCCCTTATCGAGCCGAGCCCGAGCCTGGCTCATCGATCCGTGACTCAATAGAAAACCCTACTGCAATCCCAAATATTAACACGCACGCTCTCTATCGAAGGTCGAACAGCAAAGTAATCGATCGACGAAGCACGCATAGCGTCATCTTTGATCCATCACGAGCCGAAGGAACAAAAGGAATGACAGTAAGAAAGATCGAGAATATTTGATGGAAATGCAGAGAAGAGAATCGTGTATACCGTGGAGCTGCTTGATCGTTCTCTCGTAAACGATCGTGACTCCACCCATTAGGATGCCGGAGAGTCGGAGGTCCTTTGGGAACGACGGGGAGAGGACCTGATCGTTGGAAATAATTCCTCCACCCTCAAAAAGGGTGAGGGTATTGTTGAGATGAGAGATTCTGGATTACTAATTTCTGTCTTCTCTTTCTTGGTTGTCTCTCCTAGTGGTCCAAAATCTCTTATCTCACCATTTCACCAAAATCTCATGTCATAGGATCGTCTATATACATACATATATATATGTGTGTGTGTATGTATGTATGTATGTGTATATACATATATATGTATGTGTGTATATATATAGAGAGAGAGGATGGGGAGCTTGCACCAAGGTGCATGTAATTTTATATGCATCGGAGCTTATGTCTTCTATATTTTTTTTACTTTTTTAAAAAATATCACCATGTATATTCATCTATATATCCCTCTAATATGTCATTCGAATTTCGTCAGAAACAGAGACTCCTATGTCCTCCATCTAGAACAGGCTGATTACAGCAATTCTAAGACCGTTAAAATTACGTGTGCTAGATGGAGGTCATAGGAGTCTCTGTTTCTGATGAAATTAGAATGACATATTGGAGGGATATATAGATGAATACACATGGTGGTATTTTTCAAAAAAGTAAAAAAATGTAGAAGATATAAGCCCCGGTGCATGTAAAATTACATGCACCTTGGTGCAAGCTCCCCATCCTCATATATATATATATATATATATATATGACTTTTGAAATGAGTTGGGAGCTTTTCTGGAATTGTAAAGGCAACTGTGAATTTAGTAAAAAAATTGTAATAATTTTGTAAAAGTATAAATTGCAATTTTTTAAAAAAATTGTAAAATATAGCATCCAAATTTAAATTAGTATTTTCATCCAATATAATAATAATTTCATAATTTTATTTCACTATGCATGTTATGTTAATATTTATTGTTATATGTATGAAACAAGAAATTGTAAAATATATTGGAAAGATGGCAAAATTGAGGGTGGCTCACCATATATATGGTGAGACCCCGCCTCATTTGAAGTTTCTCCTATATATATAGGGAAAAATGGGGCTGCCCCCACTTTATTTTTCGTAAAAATTTTTTATTTTTTGGAAAAATGTCACCATGTATATTCATCTCTATATCCCTTCTATAAGTCACTCGAATTTCGTTAGAAACAGAGACTCCTACGGCTTCTATCCAGACGTCATTTTTTTAATGGTCGCGGGATTTTTTAAATCGACCATGTCTAGATGGAGGCCATAGGAGTCTCTGTTTCTGACGAAATTCGAATGACATATAGGAGGGATATAGGGATGAATATACATGATGATATTTTTTTAAAAAAAATTGCCCAAAAATGAGGCGGGGCAGCCCCATGAACCCCCTATATATATATATATATGAGTGATCCTATGAGAGCAAAAAAATATGAGAGCATGAGAGCATGCATTCTGGACCACATGATTCTGTTTTCTCTCTCATGCTCTTGTCTCTCCTAGTTGGATCATGTGGTCCAGAATGCATGCTCTCATGCTCTCACAGGTTTTGGCTCTCATAGGATCACTCCTCTCTCGCTCTATATATATAGAGAGAGAGGGGGGGAATGATCCTATGAGAGCAAAAAGTTGTGAGAGCATGAGAGGGATGATTCTGGACCACATGATTCACCCAGGAGAGAAAAAGACCAGGAGAGATAAAATAGAATCATGTGGTCCGGAATCATTCCTCTCATGCTCTCACAATTTTTTACTCTCATAGGATCACTCCTCTCTCTCTCTATATATATAGAGAGAGACTCGTGGATATTCATGCAAGGTAATGTATGATGCAATTCTAATTATTTTGTTCAACTCGACATATCATGCAACTTTCGTGCATCTAAAGCATATTCCAAGACGATGTGTTTTTGTGCAACTATGGGTGTTACGGTTAGAATGTGTATATGTGTATATGAGAGAGAGAGAGAGATTGTAAAGTGCGTGAGTGTAGCATATGAGTGTGTTAGAGAGAGTATTAATCATTAATGTGTTAGTATTTGTGATGGTGTGTGTTAGCATATAGTTGTATATATAATTGTGTGAGTATATGTTGGAGTGTATGTGTGCGCACTATAGTGACATGTGTTTTTGTGTTTGAATGTACATGCGAGAGAGAGAGAGGGGGATAGGGAGATATGAGAGTAAAATCTTTGAAGTGGCAATCTTTTATAGTTAATGAAAAGTAATTTAATAAAATGGTGTACAGTAGACATTGGAATCAAAAGTTGTATAAGCGTCAAAAACTAGTCTATTGAAAAATAAATTAGTTGACTGGAAAACTTTGCTAGGCTGAAAAAGTTGGTCGACTAAAATTAGTTCTCAAAAATGACATATGAATATGACTATTAGATTACAAGTAGTCGACTTGAATACAAATTAGTTAACTGAAAAGTAAATTAATTGGTTGAAATTTAGGTTTATTGGTTGAAGGTTAAGTGTAGCTATTTAAAATAAGAAAAAAATATCTTTAAGGTTTTAATTAGTTGACTGGTAAAGTAAACATATCGATGAATGAAATAATTGGTCAAACAGAATCAAAATTGGGCTACTAACTCAAGGTTCAAATCTAACCCAACTGCACTATGTGTAACCTGTTGAGGATTTTTACTCATTTATAAATAAAGCAAAGAATACAAGACTCAAAATGGACTAAGGTTTTTATCTTCTTCACACGAAGTCACTGACTTGGTTTTTACTTCATAATGATGCCAGATCTATCTTCAATTGTATTAACATGATCAAACAAAATAATCAATATCAATCAAGGAAATATGAATACATATAGATTGTAGCTTAAATATTATATAAACATGAAATCATGCTTGAATACGGAGAGTTATCTATATCGGAATATGATACAATATCAAACTGATTGCTAACATTACGAAGAGCAATGAACCTGAAAGTTTAAGTTTTTTTTCACAAGAATACTTGCAATTATACATGTAACATCGAACCAAATTTACTCATTTAACGTGTAACATGAATGGCTTGGAGATTTACCTTCTCGTATTAATTCATAATCACGGGAGAGAGAGAAGCGGAGAGGGAGGGAGTGTAAAACAGAAAATAGTGAGCTTGCTGGAATGACATAATAAAATAGTTGTTACATATATGACCTTGTATTTTCTATCTCTATGTTCTTTTTTGCTGGGCACCCTCATCGAAATAATTATCATGAAGATGCTTTTTGTAATAAGGCAATCGATAACATCTAAAAGAAAAATATATTATTATTTAGAACTATGCATATTTTCTATACTTTTATTAAAAAAATCAGACATACCAATGACATATTAGACATATCAACGGCAATAAAGCAAGCAGATGTCCAATGGACATCGAATCATGTCACAATCTTAAATAGATCAACCCATATTAGATAATCAATCGGGATTATCATATCTTATAACCATATATTTGCAGTCAAACTACATAAATGGGATCCGATATCCACTTAATCCAATTGCCATAAACGCTTCAATAAGTAAAAATTAGGATCCAATGTTATTTGCATCTTTTAAAGTTTAAGAAAGATTCTTTACAACACCAAAAAAGATCTTGCCTCTGAGGGAGATCGTCCCTTTTCTTGGACCCTAACTACTCCTTACAATCGAGGCCGAAGAGATTGTCTAGTAGAAATGCCTCGCATTGGATTCAATAGGGGAAGTTGGGTATGGCCCAACCAATCTATCCCCTTACCAATTCCAACCATGTTACCAAATTATCCCATGTGGATCCAATCCTAGCCCACCTTAAGATCAAATGTTCCACTTCAATTAAGAAATTGTTGACTGATGTATATAATGAGCATTCATCATCTATATACATAGTTTAATGCTCGATTTTTCCTGGATTTGTTGACATGTGGATAGGCCCTTTGGCCTCCTCTCCATTCTCAAGTTATCTCCCGTCTCCCCTCTCTGCTCCTGTCAATCGTACACATTGTTACCTTTGTCACTTCTGCATTCTCAACGATAAGCATCGATGGGTGAGTTCCTGTCCAAACAGTTGTCCCCTTCCCACCATTTGTCGACAAGGTTGATGCAAGAATTCCATTTCTCTTTCCATCTTTTTTCCATTCATTAACCTTTAATTTAAATATTTATAATATATCTTTTCTGTTACATTATGAAGCTAGTGAAGAAAGTGAGATCAAGACTGAGGTGGTCTTCTCATTTTTCGTATTGAAGTCATACAGTCCTCCCAGCGTTTCTGTCCGCAAGGGGAAAGTACCTTGCCCCTAAAAGCTTAGTTGACAGTCCAATCAATTACAGATAAAACATTCTACATAGTCTCTCGCATCCGATGAATGCCTTCCTATATATCTACTCTAACCTATCTTATTAGCTTCTGGATACTCAGGTTTAGGAACAACATACGGACTGATGTATGGATGACTAAGAGTTTCCAGTACTCTTTTTACAGGCTTTGCCTGCCTTAGATATATAGTGGTTATTTCTGAAAAAGGACTCCAACCCTTAGAAGTGAAGGAAGGGGGAGTCCGGACTGACCATTTTTCTTCGTCGCCAAGCACTAACCACTTGCTTCTTCTGGATTATTCCCAGTTCCCATCTGCCTTCTTTGTCCCTTTGAGTCGGAGTCTTTCTTCGTCCACTTCCTCCATCTAATCCAGGTAGCAAGTTCAAATGGCTAACTAGACAGAATTTCCCAGTTCGTCAAAGCGATGGGTTGTTCTTTTTTGCTTGCTTTGTAGTAGCTGAGTAGCGGTCTTCAACTTCCTAAGATAGCCTGAATTACTAGTTTCAGCCCTTCTTCCTACCAACTAGATTCTAGTACTTCTTCCATTGTTGCTATATTCTAGTTGTTCATCCCTCTCTTTCACTTTTGGGACCAGGAAAGGTCGCTTCTAAGCCAATTGCTCTCTGGTTTCCTGGGAGTCAAAGATATCTCAAGGGAGACTTTCTCATCCCCCCCTCTTTTGAGGGAGGCAAACCTTACGAGACGTGAACCTCGCTGACTTGCGCACCTTCTTAAACCTACTCACGCACAGGATGTCTGATCTTGTATTAGCTTTTAAGCATAGTTTCTTTTGCAAGATGCCAAAGCTCCACAGAGCTCTCTTCTAGATTTGATATTAGTCTCCTGAATTCCCGTCAATCCTCACTCATATGGGAATCACAAATCTTTCTTATCGCTTTCCACGTTAGATTAGCGAGAACTGAAGCCCATTTCTTTACTCCGGTAAGTTGGCTTGAACCTTCCCCCAGAACTATAGAAAAGGTCGGTCTAGGCTTTCGCCATCCAACTAGTAATGAAAGGTAAAGCCCCGTCAAATGATGAGCCCGAAAATCACCTCTTCAATAGTCTAGAACTATAGTATATGAAATGAAATTCGGTCGATCAAAAACCACAATCTTTGATGTTGTGGAATATTTTAATTTGGCAAGTAAGGTCGAATACATGGAACGGTGATTTTTACTTGTGTGGTCCTAAATTAATTTAAATAATAAATTAAATTTTGTCTTAATTTCTATGTCATAAAATATATATAAGTGTAAAGATGAAAATGCAATGTGAAGTTAATGAAAGTAAACTGAGGGAATAGTGGAGTGCATGCTCTGTGATTTATAAGATTCAATCCTTGAATAAATTGATCGATTAATCATCAAAAACTATCATAGTTCGAAAGAGATTTAGGAGATGAATTTTTAATCAAATTCAAGATGCAGGCCAAGAGATCAATAGATTAATTCATGCTTTTGCTAATTAGATTAATGATAATTCCGAGGCAGAGTATGTATCCCTGAAATCCCTATGATATATTCCTCAAATATTGAATCAATTTATACTTCGATAAAAAATCTCCTCCTAAAAAATATGATTAATAATTCCTTTTTCCTTGGATGAGCCCCTTGCAAAGATTAAATACTCAATTTATATGATCAATAATTATGAGAGGAACAAATAAAAATCTCCTAAAATAGGCCCCTACAGATATTGATTTCTCAAAAATCAATTAATCAACTCAAAATCTTCAAAAGAATCCCTGCAAATTAGGTCATCATTTTCTCAATAGAATAAGGTTCAAAATATCAATAATAAACCTACATTTGTCGATAGAGATCCCTAAATAATAATCATCATAACATAGTCTCAGATCTGTCCATATATAATAAGATAGAGTGTTCAACAAGCTTCGAAATGACATATTATGCGCGAAAATCGGAGTTTGTATGAGAAAGATAAGAAATAAATAAATTCCATGGACTGAAATGCAATAAAAATAAATATTTCTTCGTCAAAGAGGTCCCTAGAGGACTTATCTGTAATTTAAAAAAAATTGGATTGTTGTGCAATTTTTTCCAAAAAGTACGTGAGCATCCCATGTTTCTGCTGGTGAGGAAGTACTCGAGAATTCCAGAAATCAGCGGGCTCAAAAGCAGTTTTTCCAGTATGTCATGTGCCCCACATGTGACATTGACGTTAGCGAAGGAGAGGAGCTACTTCATGATCTACAGAAGCTAGGGAAGGGGGCTGGATGAAAATTACCCCCTCCTCACGTGCTCCTCACGTGAGGGGGACCCTGGGCGATGGGGGTTGTTGGTGGTATGACCCCCAATGATGGCAGAGCGATCGTGGGCAACGACTAGGAAGTCGGCGAGCGGCATATGGCTTTTGGTGTTCTCCGTGAAGGTCGCACGGTCGGGTGGATGATGGTGGAGAGGGGATCCGTGGGAGTGTTGTAGGACAGGGGCGGTGCTGGTGGCGAAGGGCAGAGCAAGTCGAGGCAGAGTGGTGGAGGGAGGTCCTGAAGCTGGAGGCTGCATGCGGGGGTTGTCGATGGTTGGGCGTCGCTCGAGGTGGCGGTGAGGCAGAGCGCAAATCAGTTGTAATGTACGCATGTGGAGGAGAGACTTGAGGTGTTGTGGTGGTAGGGGAACATAGGAGGGAGAAGGTTGTCAGGAAGGTGGTGGAGGAACGCTTGGAGAGGGGGAGTAGAGGCTCACTCCCGATGTCCTTTCTTCAATCCTTTGGTACGAGAAGCTCTGTAACATCTAGGAGATGCTGCTACAAAGTTCTTGAGCCCTTCGAATCATGCCCAGGGAGATGGAGCTCGTTGTCGCCTCTAGATTTTCCTCTGAAGCTATCACCATCGAAGGAGCTGCAACTAGGGCACCACTTGTGCAGATGGTGTATGTTCGAGGCAAGGGTGACGATCACCGCTTTATAGGAGGAGGGAGCTAGGGGGTTTACGTGGAGGTGACAGCCGACGCGGAGGCGGCGACTGTAAGGGATTTGGTGTCTCAAGGAGTGTTGGTTGTGGATTTTGTTGTATACAGAGACAACAATGCAGATCTATTGATTAAGGAATTTGATAGATCTTTAGTTCTAAAGTTTAGGCTTGGGATGGGACTGAGATCCATTGAGAGTTCCTCTATTGTAGCAACCCAACCTTTCTGAATGAAGATTCCACAATGTGATAATAACAAGCTATTTAGAGAACTGATTGGCACTCTTATTTTAATTTTTATACAAGAGGGTCTTATCCTTGAAAACCTGAGTGCATTTAAGTTGCAAGTTTAGGAAGAGCGCATGTTCTGAATGGGTTCAAGCCTTTGGGCAGGATGTTAGCAATTCATATTTGGAGAACACAACCTATGTGAGTGTTAATGTGGGCCACAGTTAAAGGAAGATGGCCTTTCCTAAACGCACTCATGAAACATGATAATGGTACATGGCCTTTAAGAGCATCAACCATGAAATTTATACCAAGAACAACATTTGTTGTTTCTACTGTATATTTTAACACTAAGATCTGAAGTTGAAGACGTATTTTACTTTGTTCCTATTAAAGTGAAAGTAGTAAACTCAGGCGGAGGTTCAAATCGGAAGGTACCTTTACTGAAAGTAAACTGTGGCAGCCGAAAGATATCTTTTAACTCTCTTTGAATATTCTTCTAAAAAAACTCTCTTTGAATATCTTTTTCAAATTAATGAATTCGTGAGGGATTGTTGTATTTAAAGTTAATGTAATTAGGTTTAAATTTGATAAACCTATGGAGTTACATTGGAATTTAATTTGATTTCAATGGAAAATTAAATTGCGTTGGAGGGAAAGTTGGAAATTTTCAAATATGAAACAAGAAGAGGTTAGAGTGGAAGTTTAATACAACATCTAGTGTTTTTAAACTTTTGATGGGCTTATCATATATGAGTTATCACCCCAAGATCTTGTAGTAATAGTAGAGAGGAGGAATGGAGGACCACACGTGCGCTCGCAAGCTCTACTCCGTCTTCGACATCATCTTTGGCTTCGGCTCGAGAGAGTCAATTCGGATTTCAGATCTTGATACTTTTGCTGCGGATTACATTAGCGGGTCGAATAAATTAATTTCAAAGATTAATTATGATTCGACCTTTAAAGGAATTCGACTTGACTCCAACGGCTCTTACCGAACGTTGGAGGGGCGTTTTCGGAAGATGGAAAGTCGTGGCCTAGGTCTTTTAATTTCATGTCGCTTTTGCTTTCTATTTCTCCCACCACACCTGCGACTTGTGTTTTCTTCTTCTTAGATGCAAGTTCTCTGAGGTACTTTAAAGGACGATCTCATCGGTGTTCGCAGACGAAGATCGTGTGCGGTCGTATCTTGGGAACGGATCACCAATACCCTTCACAACGGTAGTGTGGGGGTGATATCATCTCTAAGGACAATCTATTTAATTTATGCTTCGGTGATCTCTAATCTAACATATTTACTGTTTTGTTTGTCGCAATTTGTTTATTTCATTGTCTTTCCTGGATCTCGCCCTAAATGATTTATCTGTCATTCTTTTGGGTCGTGCGTGCATATGCATTGTAATTAGATTTTGAATACGTTATGATAGATTATTCATTTGCTTATATCATGCTGTTAATTTCATCCTTTTTAATCCGGTAATTACTTTTTAGTATATGTCGTGATGATCCTGTTCACAACAGATCTGCCCAGTTCAGCCTAGATGTGTTTTTCGCAATATCTTGTGCTACTGCTTTCATTGTTTTAACATAAACAAGCTGCCTTTAATACCTAACTACGACGAAGGTCTTTGAGAATAAAACAGTGCGTTCATAAAAAAAAGGAGATTATGGAAGAAAAAAAAAGGAAAATATATATCTTGAGAATAGAACTTCACGCAGTGTCTATGTGCACTTAACGTGGAGAAAAAACAGCACAAAAAATATTAATTAAAATGGAAACAGTATATTGAAAATCGAAAAATCTCCTCAGATAACTAATTACCTTTAGCTAATTAACAGCCCCTGCATCCGCAAATCAACTCGAGTAAGCAAGTCATGCATGCAGCTTGAGATCTCAGTGTCATGCGGTATAGTAAAGGCCCGCGGCTGCTGGAAGACCGCTGATCTGTCCCACACCGTTCCATGAGGAAGCAAGTCATGCAGCTTGAGATCTCAGTCGCAAGACCAATTGAGCTCGTCTTTTTAGTCGAAAACAGAAGCTAAAATATAAGACGGAGATGGGAAATAAACAGAGAAGGAATACGTAGGTGGAGTGGGGACGCTGGAGGTAGGGCTCCATGTTGGAGGGAGGTCAACGGCAAGTGGAAGAGGGGGGTGGGGAAGAGAGGAGAAGGGGCCCTATCTGCACTCTTATCCATTTCGGAGGGGATGGGACCTTGACGAACTCACAAGTTGTTGAGGTTGAGGGGATCGTTTCGTAAAATTTTATCTTTGGAGGATCGTCTGTTCAGCATCTTCAGCATAATACTCGAGGCCTCGGGTAAACAGGCTACTCGAAATATACCCCTTGTTTGGCATAGAGAGAATCCTCTGCTATAGGGTCTGCTGCAGTAGGGTCGTGGGTTGTTCAATCTTGATAGAACGGTTCACACGAATTACACTTTGTGTGGGCTCGTATCGTGCGATTTCATGTGAACCGCTCGATCGAGTGGTCCATGCCCCTATAGAAAAGTTTGTTGCAACAGGCCCTACAACAGAGAATCCATCACCTGTATGGGATAGAGTTACTCCACAATTACTCTTCATTTCGAGGGTTGGAATTAATGGAGATCGGCTCCTCTGCAAGTATGTTATAAAACCAGAGCCGCTCGATCAAGATCAAGTGGTTCACATGAATTTCAGATTTTAGTGGCCTTTTGCGTGCGAACTACTGGATCATGGTCGAGCAGCTCCAACGGTACATCATGCCTCTACAGTACTGCGGAGGATCCGCTCGAAGAAATAATGTATTGGATCTCACTTTTATCGCTCATAGACAATACACATCATCTTTCCATTTTTTTCCATCAACCATCTAAACACCTACTATTAACCAAAAAAGTTCTTATCTTACTAATCCTCCAAACAAAGGTTACCAAATCCATCTGTGTTGGGCATTTACCCATTGGAGGCAATCAATCCCATTTTTTCTTGGATATCGCCGAGGGCATTTTGCCTTACCGATTGCAAAAGATAACGGCAGTTTCCTGCTCCCGTTAACGAAAGAACACGTTGATACAAATTCAATAGATAAGATATACTTCTATAAGTTTAAGTTTAACATTGAAATTGGATGTATACTGGACTTTTTTATATCAGCTCTGAACCGATCCTTTTATAAATTTCTTGATAACCTGCAAATAATATTATTTGTTCTTTTAAATTTATTAAACTAATATGAAACTGGTGCTTTGTAGGGGAAATATATTTCAGTCGTACATTCTCCATTATAGGCAACACACTAGGAAAAACACCCCGCACTTCGCTGCGGACATATAATTATTTATCTACTTATTAGTGTAGATCTTTGTTAGTAATAACTTAAATTTTAAATAACCTATCTCAATATTTTTATTATAGGGTTTTCAAAAAAGTTTATATAAAATCTAAAAAATGCATTATATATATTAAGGTGTTGATTTTTAATACTTCTATAGTCAAATGTGTTTCTATTTTATTAGAATGATTGAGTTATTGTTCACTGATTTTTTAAAAAAATTCTAATTATTAAATTCTAATAATTTTAGAATTAGTTCTTTCGGGGTCGATTCTTAGTCAGTTAATGGAACGAACTGTAAATTGATTGGCAATTTGTCTTCAAATCCAGTTCAACCCAACAATTCGTGTTCGCATAAAAGGTCTTTACTCTCACACACTACCATCGCACGAAGAGTACATGTTGTAGAAACTCTTTAAATAATTTGGATACACTATGAATATACTTTTTTGCTTCCTATACAGTCCATAAAAATATTCATACATTTAACAATATTTGAAAATTTAAAAAATTTGTTAAATAAGATACGTTATAATTTTAAAAAATATTATTATTAATGAAAACATATTAAACAATACATAATGAAAATTAATATTATATAAAATAAATATGAAACGCAGATTATTCATATATATATATAATATTTAGAAATATTATAAAAATCATAAAATACATTGTAAAGAAAGAAAATGCTAAAATCTTTTAGTATATTACATATATAAGCTCATGTGAATATATGAACTACTATACGTCATAGAACACATATTGCATGTATTATTATGATTTATAAAAACTCTAAAATATACTTGTTTTATGAACCATGAAATATACCATGGAAATATTTTGATAGTGTTGTTATAGTGCATTTTATTGTAAAAATAAACATCCATACCCTAATACACGTTATCATGAAAATACATGTATTATAATGATTGATAATATTTATGTTACTTGTAATATTATGAATTATATAAAAAATAAATTGATTATTATTCGGAATTAGTCATGTATTATCGTACATAATAAAGATTTCACATATTATTATGCATTATATTAAAATGTGGGTATTAGTGAAAATACATGTATTAAAGATATGTTTTATAGTAATATCTATTTTAGCATAAATAAAAATGATAAATGTATAATTCATAACACCTTTATTATTATCAATCATGTATTATTATAAATCGGTCAACGAGAAAAATAATTAAACTACTCAATAAAAGATAAATCAATCAAAGCAATGTAAGCGGTTTTCGCTATTCTTTTTACATGGTATAGCGACCAGGGTCGAACACAAGGAGCACGATTTAAAAACTAAATAGCGAAATTTCAGAAATAATTTTTTAGTGGTTTTTATTTTTTTTATTTTTTTATTTTTTTATTTTCAAAATAAGCACTAAAGATAAATAACACACAACACCACTCTTTTGTATTTTTCAAAATGATCAACAATGCTCAGAAATATAAAAAGAAAATGTTTTTGTATTTTATATGTTTTAAAATGTTTTTGGTAATTTTTAAACTTTTTTTGATGTTTGTGTGATTTTCTAAAAAATGAAACAGTGGAAAACAAGATAAACAATGCACAAATGATAATATTTTGCAACTTAAAAATACTTTAAGTTACCAAATAATCGTGGAAATTGTTTTTAAGATAAAATACAAAGAAATGTCTACAATCATAATTTTCAGATTTTTCTACAATTGTCTACAATTTTTTTAAGAATTTTCATTTTTCACAATTTTTTGGAATTTTATAAATGATCTAAGCACCAAAAATTGGACAGATCGATCTTAAGAAGATCACTGCCTACTCTTCAGTAGCCCATATGAATCTGGTGACTATTGGTATGTTTAGTCGGGCGGTGTTGACAAGGTTTTTCGCGGTTTAAAATGATGATTTTATCAAGTCGTTGTTTTCCCACGATAAACCGTTATCAAACAAATAAATTACAACTACGAGCACAATGGAGGCATATAAAATGCATATGGCAAGTAGAGGTTCGATCCACAGGGACTTAGCAAGCCTCGCTCATTTTCTTTGAAGAATTTTGCATACAACTACTAACGGGTAATGAAAGATTCTATTTTTAGTTGCAAGTTAAAGGTTGTTAGACACACAATGAAACATATGTCAAAGTATCTTAAATAAACTCTCCTAATTTGTAAAGATTTTTTGGTGTTTCGTCTAATTTTATAATACTTTAAAAACATGGAAAGAGTATCAGGGGTTAGTTTGTAAGTAGAGTAAAATATAAGGGTTGCTTTGCAATAAAACTAAGAGAAAATTAACTCAACTGATTAAAGAATCAAAGAGGCTGGAAATGTGAAGTTTACGCAATTAAGAATAGAGAAAAGGTAGATTGCAATTAGAAGACAAAGAAGCTAGTAATGACTAGTCCAAAACGTTACTGGAATTCTAATCTATCAAAAACATTTAAAATAAAAATACGAAAGCATAAGAGGAGAGGTGATTTTGGAGGCTGCTTGCACAGGGATGACACGAGCTGTAGCGGGAGTTGCTAGAAGCGCAACACTGCATCTGGAATGAGAGAGAGGCCACGCGGGCAGTTGCTGCTGGAGGAGGATGGCACGACCGGTGGTAGTGCAGGTTGGAGTGTGGAGGCGAGAAGGTGCGCGGGCTTGACCGAGGGAATGCACACGAGGACGGCTGCACCGGACGACGGATAGAGCCCACGCACAGTGTGGGAGGATGGCTGCGTGCAACTGGAGGGCAGGGACTGGTCACGCAGCAGCGCACGGCTGGGGACGGTGGCCGTGCGTGTGTACCCACACGCGAGGAGGAGTGCACAACAGCTGAGGTGCACAGCCAGTGATGCACAGTTGCGGGCTGCAGCGAGATGGTACCGTTGGCTGAACGGAGGAGAATGGCATGCACGGGCTGCGAGCTGCGGGCCGCAGCAAGACCAAGATGACGGCCTGAAATCCAAGAAGATGGCTGGAGACGAAGTGCTATCTTTGTGCCTGCAAAAAAACGAGAGAGGGAGAGGTCGAGTATATGGAATCCGAGAAAGAGAGAGCATGAGGATGAGAATGAGCCCCGGGTGAGTACGTGATGACCCCCCTTTTATGCTTGCTTTGTGCGGCTATGAGTGGGGACTCTCCATGCAAATAAAGACAAGATTTAAATGAATATGCATGGGGAAGGGGTGGAGATGGGGCTCCATGCATGGGAAAGGGGAGGGGTAATTGGTGCACATACGTGATATTAAAGAGAGGAACTTTTGCACTATTCCCCCTCTCCATTTCTTTCCAACAAAAACTGTGGGCTTTATCCAAGCTATAATGAGTGGTCAATTTATACTATCTTCCCTTCCATTTTCTTCCCAATAAAAGTGAGGTTTTGTAGAGTCAAATCAATGTGTTATATTTAATGCTATATATACCCAATTCATTTCCATATGATTTGCTTAATTCATGCAGATAATTAGTTAAGTTATATTCAGGTGACTTGACAAGACTGATTAGGAATGAAATATGTAGTCGATATATTTTTTTGAAAACATTTTTCTTGATTAGAAAATCATGATCAGTTGATTTATGCAGAGATGGTGTGCAATTATAGATATCTTGTCTGCTGTAAGTAAGGAATATAGATTATGTGAAATTGGAGTTTATAGATCAATCATTAAAGTTGTATATCACATAATTTGATCATATTATCTCTGTGTATATTGTAATCATCAGGCGGCGGCCGTTAGGTCACCTATTTTGAATGTTAGACACACAAGCAAGGCCAAAATATGTGTGTCGGGCGTGCAACCCATCAACCTACTAGCAATGGGGTAGAAAACATAGCATGTCGCAACAAAGGATTCGAGGCCTTCCAAAAACTCACCTCTGTGCCGTGGGACGGGAGTGGGGGACGGCCCTACGCGCAGGCAGCAGCACCGGCTCTACGAAGCTTATATGACGGTTGCTTATGTTGGCTTTCCGCGGCGGACCTTTAGTATCTCCTTGATTCTGCTCCAGGCGCGAAAAGTGAGATGAACGCTTTTCCAATCGATTGATAGATGGCCTGATCCTGATGGTGAGAAAGAGGGGGCTCAATCGAGAAGGGGAAATCCCCTGTTTCGGGGCATAATTTTTGTGGAATTTTTATGCAAATGTTCGAATTTTTATGAATTTTCAAATTTCAGGAAGACAAAAAGTGATTGTTTTTGAATTTTTAAATATATCAAACGAGAATAAAAGACACTGAAAATTTTATGAAATGATAAGAACTACAGCAGGAGCATACCCCATTTTTTTGAGATTTTTTTGAAAAATAAAAATATTTATTTGATCACAAAAGGCATGCAAGGTTTATTGTCTGAAAAGTACAGGGACTAAAAGGTAATTACTCAAACGTTCTGTAACGAAATATAACAGAATTAAAGTGCAGGATAAAGGTTGCAAATTATCCAATAAAAAGTGGCATGTGACTTGCTAACTGGTAGAGGCCTTCTTGCAATATTAGATATTTCCAAGGGCTTTCGCGCAACTTTCCCAATTTTTTATTTAAAAATCAAAACCCCTCTACTCCTCTAGGGCTTTCTTCCTCTTCGTTTCTCTTCAAAGATCAACAGGGATGGAACCAAGGAGAGAGCCGCCGCCGCCTTCAAGATGGGGGCTTGGAGCACGGCCGCCGCCCACGGCAGAGATCGGAAGTGGAGGCCTGCCTCACGTGGGGATGGATGACGGCGCCGAACGGTAGGAGCAGGGGGGCTGCGTGGACGCGTGGCACGACGGCGCGGGCTGGGGAGAATGGAGCGGCGAGGTGCAGCGGGCCGCGCGACGGCGCCGCGGCGTTGGAGTCGCCGCGCGCGGGGCTGCGTACGGCTGAGGCTGCTGGTGGGCGGTGGCTTCGGGCATGGGTTGCGTGGCCTGAGCGCCGCGCTGGCGCGCGGGGAAAGTCGCTAACGGGAGGAGGTCGGCTGCGCGAAGGATTCGCGCGGGTGGCGCGATGGAGATGGCGGAGGGATCGCGCGGCGTGGAGCCGCTGATCTGGAAGGTGCAGGAGGGCGGCGCGGGCCCGCCCCGGCCAAGACGGAGGCGTGACGCAGGCCGCGCGCGGGGAGCGGCGGTGTGCGGGCGTTAGGTGGAGCGTGCGGCGGTGGTGGCCTGCGCACCTGGAGGAGCGGACAGCGGCGCCGACGCGGCGCTGGCCGCTCTGCTCTCTTTTTTTTTATTATTTTTTTGTTTTGTCTTGTTTTTTTAACCCACAGAAATCGTTAGAAAAAAATGTATAATTTTTTATTTTTTATCAGAAAATGTAAACAGTAATAATATTTTTTTTGATAGTTTTTTTTATTTTTTGGTGAACCTGCAAAACAAATGTTAGAGGCAAGAAGAAATATTCTCTTTATTTTTTTAGCAAAACAATCGTTAGAGAGAAAAGACAACAACAATTTTATTTCTTTTTTTTTAAGTTTCCTTGCATAAATAAATGTGAGATGAAAAGGAAAAAAATTATATGATTTTTTTATTTATTTATGCACAATAATAGGAAGTGTGAAAGGTTTAATATTGCGATAGTGGTGGAATGGATCTCGAGATTCGACCACCGTGTGTGGTCGGATGTGAGAGGTTGTGCGAGGTAGAATGTGAAATGCGGAGATCAGAAAATGAGATGAAAATCGGTTTCGGAGGCGGATCAAATTGTGGTGGAAAATTTTTGAGATTTTAATATCTAGAAATTTATAACGATATCTACGCAAAAATTAAAACTACGATTTATCTAGGAAAAGACAGGAAATAAATTGGATCTCACCTCGGGATTTGGAAATGTCATGATGGCCTCGAAAAGGACCGAGGTGTTGTCACCGGACACTCAGAGGCTAGGCACCCTTCTTCAACAAGACGGCTCTCGAAGATCGGGCTCCTCTCCACCAAAGTTTGATCAAAAGGAAATGATGGAGGATGAGCTCATTAAAAAGATGACAAAAATAAAATGGAATGTATCTACAAATGAGGAAGGTAATTAGTTGTTATTTAAATAAATAAATTAATTAATTAAATTAATAAATAAAAATGAAATTCGAAATTAAATAAAATAACTAAATTAAATAATTTCCAAAAATCATTTAATCACCATAATAGTGGTCATTAAAGGTATGAAATAAAATCTTATATACATGAAAGTGTATAAATCAAATGAATCAAATAAATCAAATAATTAATGGCAAATTTCGTAATTAAATTAAATTAATTAAATAATGTTAGATATATAATTTTTTTGTGATTTTTATTTAAGGAAGTTAGTTGTATACACATATTATACACATATAATACACTATACATATGTACAAATAAGGAAATAATTTTTAAAACACAATTTTTTTAATTTTATTATTTATATTTTTTGTTTTAATTTTTAATGAAAATAATATTTACAATTATATATATTATGTATAAAAAATAAATATTAAGAAATATATACAATAAATAGTGGTGAAACTGCACAAAACACCCCAGAAAATCGACTTTTCAGCCGTTATGAATTCACAGCCATTTGAAAGATAATTTAATTTAGAGTATGATGGAAGTGATTTTGGTTCAATTTTAGCTCGTATGGAGATGGAATTTGTGTTTCAATTGTCACTTTACGGCTTTTTCTAGGTGTAATTATTTGCAATATATACATTATTTTATTTTACACTTATTTTTATTATGTACAACACATTTTGATTTACAACTTTTATTTACAAAAATAATTAATTTGAGTTCAAATTATGTATAAATAAAATAGCACAAGTTTTATACAAATATATTATATACAAATTATTTTTTGATTTTTGACAAAAGACCTTATCTCCCCCTACTTTATTTCTGGTCGATCAGGTCAAGTCTTGACCTTCTCTCGGGCTGCATTTATTGCATAAATACATCCTTTATTTTTCTTTTCTTTTTCTTTTCTTCTTTATTATTTTATTTATATACAAAAAGTGTTAAAAAAACAATTTTAACAAAGGCATGTAAAATGGTAAAATTATGAAATTAGTAGGTATTTACATGCGTTTGACTAAGAAAATGAAGCTAAAATAAAATAATAAAGGCGACGATTCATCAATACATTTTGATATTTATTATTATGATAAATTTAACATTTGATATTTATTATTATAATAAATCTAGATATAGAAACATGGAGCAGTTGAGATAAAAAAAAGAGTACAATGAATGTTAAATATTCTGCGAGATCTCGTGTAGAAAAAAGAGTGGGGGGAGAAAAAAAGGAAAAGGGTGGTGGGAGAGAAGTGAGGTGTGGAGAGAGAGAGAGGAGAAAAATAAAGGAGAGGATGGGTGAACGGAGGAGAGAGAGAGGGAGGGAGGAAAAAATAAGGAAGAGGGTGGGAGAACGGAAGTGTGGATGACAGAGGGGGTGGTGTTTGGGCGCTGAGAACGGATGGAGTGACCTGCATAGAGAGGGGGCGAATTGATCGATATAATTAAAATGAAATATAATATTTAAAAGTAACCTAATTTAAAGAAAAGATGAGGGGAAAATAAGTCAAATGTGTATTACATTTAAAAAATTATTATTATTAAATTTTAGATCATTTTTAAAAATTTTTATTAATAATGTAACGTCCCGGGCTTAGGTCCCCGGTCCATTATTGGAGCATTACTGGTCCTGACAACCTCTTGGATCGGGCCCATACGGATCCGATTAACCACCCCCAAAATGCTTAAGCCGGGTTGACAAGTAGTAAGCTCCTCACTATTTATCCCACCCGAAATTTTGTATTCCACGGTGTGGGACTATTCATTATTTTGGGAGGTGTTACAATATCCCTCACTTATATTCGCAACGTCCTCGTTGCGACATGGCACATCACTTCTTCCCAGTGACAGTGGCGGCTTCACGCTCCGGGTAGCCATTTCCTCCAACCTCTTTGTAGGGGCGGCTCCACCTCTCGGGTAGCCCTTTCCACTATCAAAGGGCGATCGGCTCTGATACCATTTGTAACGTCCCAGGCTTAGGTCCCCAGTCCGTTAACGGAGCATTACTGGCCATAACAACCTCTTGGGATCGAGCCCATACGGACCCGATTAACTACCCCCAAAATGCTTGAGTCGGGTTGTTTCGGTAGTAATTTCCTTACTTTTTATCCCACCCGGAAATTTTATATTTCCACGGTATGGGACAATTTTGAGGTTTTTACAACCTCCCCCACTTATATTCGCAACGTCCTCGTTGCGACATGGCACATCACTTCTTCCCAATGACAGTGGCGGCTTCACGCTCTGGGTAGCCATTTCCTCCAACCTCTTTGTAGGGGCGGCTCCACCTCTCGGGTAGCCCTTTCCACTATCAGAGGGCGTTCGGCTCTGATACCATTTGTAACGTCCCGGGCTTAGGTCCCCGGTCCGTTAACGGAGCATTACTGGCCCTAACAACCTCTTGGGATCGGGTCCGTATGGACCCGATTAACCACCCCCAAAATGCTTAAGCCGGATTGTTCGGTAGTAAGCTCGTCACTATTTATCCCACCCGGAAACTACTTGTTCCACGGTGTGGGACTTTTTCATCATTTTGGGGGGTGTTACAAATAAACTATTGATATAAGTATAATTTTATCATTATCATATCCATAAGTTAATTTTATTTTTATTATTTATTGAATTATTTGTATTACATAACAACTTAAACATCAATTGAAAATTAATTTCAAATTATATTTTTTATTTCTTTATTATAAGATTCATACACACATTTAAGTTTGAGTTAATTTTAGTTCATATTATATTTCACAATTGATGGTGTTTTAAACTATTTTTAAATTATTATTTTATTTCACATTTTTCACATCACATATAAATATGATTTAATTTTAGTATAATAATAAAATAAATATATTTTTACCCACATTGATTACAAATCCGAATTTGAATAAATTACAAAATTCGAAAAACACAACTTTACCTGATATTTAAAAATTCTACTTTATTAAATATAAATGATATATATGAATATTAATTTAATAAATATAAAGAAAAATATGTTATTTATAATTTTAAATTTGACATATATATTAGATGAGAGAGAAAAAGATGAGAAAGGGAGAGAGATAGTGAGTGGAGAGAGGGAGAAAGAGGGAGAGAGAGAGAGGAGTTAGAGGAGAGAGAAAAGATAGAGAGGGGGAGAGAGACGGATGAATTTGAGAGGAAGAGAGAGAGGGAGAAAAGATAAAGAGGAGAGAGAAAGAGGGAGAGAGTGTGAGTAGAGAGAAAGAAAGATGGAGAGAGAGAGTGAGTGGAGGGGAGAGAGAGTGATCGAGAGAGGGGGGAGTGAGGGGAAAATAGTTGACATTGCAGCAAGTTGAGGAAATGCCATGAAAGATATACCAAGGGAGAGCAAATAGGATACCTACGTGTCATTAGGCTAAAGCTGGGGATAAGGGCCTAGTTTTAGTATATGTTATAGTTTTAGTTAATATTATATTTCACAATTGATTGTGTTTTCAACTATTTTTAAATTATTATTATATTTCACATTTTTCACATCACATATAAATATGATTTAATTTTAATATAATAATAAAATAAATATATATTTTTACCCACATTGATTACAAATATGAATTTGAATAAATTGCAAAATTTGGAAAAATGCAACTTTACCTGATATTTAAAAATTCTACTTTATTAAATATAAATGATATATACAAATATTAATTTAATAAATATAAAGAAAAATATGATATTTGTAATTTTAAATTTAACATATATATTAGAGGAGAGAGAAAAAATGAGAATGGGAGAGAGATAGTGAGTGGAGAGAGGGAGAAAGAGGGATAGAGAGAGGAGGAGTTAGAGGAGAGAGAAAAGATGAGAGAGGGGGAGAGAGATGGATGCATTTGAGAGGAAGAGAGAGGGAGAAAAAGATAAAGAGGAGAGAGAAAGAGGGAGAGAGTGTGAGTGGAGAGAAAGAAAGATGGAGAGAGAGTGAGTGCAGGAGAGAGAAAGTGATTGAGAGAGGGGGGAATGAGGGGGAAATAGTTGACGTGGCATCAAGTTGAGGAAATGCCATTAAATATACACCAAGGGAAAGCAAATAGGACATCCACGTGTCATTAGGCTAAAGCTGGAGATGAGGACCCAGCTTTAATATATGTTATTTGTTAGAAGAATTTCCTTTTCTACGTTATAAAGTAAAGTGATTATTGTAAAATATAACAATTGATAGTAGGAGATAGTAATGCAAAAATGATTGGTACCATATTTATAGCAATAGTAAAAAGTTGAGTTTTTTTTATGCAACAGATTTATGGGAAAAGTTTTATAGACTGTCGTTCTTGGATTTCACTGGAGCTTGCCTAATTAGTGATACTCGAAAATGATATGGATTCAAAAACATGATAAAAAAAGCCTCTATTTTTTTAATCTCGATCAATAACACCATTTACACTATAAAAATATATTTCACAATGACATTATAATTTCACAAGTCATCGATGCTCCATTGCTCCATCATCCTCATTGCTCCGTCATCCTCATGTATGATGCCTAACTTAGATAAAATCCTTTATTTTACTTACTCAACCTACAACCTTGAAATAACTTCTCTATGTTCCTAAAATGCATCTTGAAATATACTTTCTATGTTCCTAAAAAGCAAGCTTCACGTGTGAATGCTCTCGAGTTTTTAGCTTTGCTTTACTAACTTCATTCATAGTTTCTTTCTTGTTTAGCGAAGTGTTCATCTCTTTTTTAAAAATGCTAAGGTCACACCAAAAATCAAGAGAATCTTTTTCTTTATTTGAAACAATATGCAACACAATTTAACACGATCTAAAATAAAAGACCCAATGTCCACTTGACCACTAACTTCAGAAACGAACTATAATTGAACTTTCCAATGTAATACTGAGTGACACAAAAGAAAGGTTCTTATGTTTCTTCTTTTTCCTTTTTTAATTATAAGAGTTTTGACGAGTTGTCTGATACTTATATCTATGGTGATCCATAGGATGTAGATCTCTTCGAGGACAATCACTAACAAGGGTTGTTATCCGTCCATTTTGGTATAATTCTTTATATATAATAACTATTCGGACTGTCTTTGCTGAATCTTAGTTTGTACCCAGATGATCCCGAGAACATTATCATGGTCACAAATTGTGTGGATCATCTATGGCAGAGATAGATATTAATAATCAATTTGAAAGGTGGGATTTCCTTCAACTTAATCCAAGGTGTACTAATATTTTCTCTTCACTTTGATAGAGTATGGAAAAATTATATTAGATAGAGTAGAATACATTATGGCTTGAAATTTGTTGTAGTTTCATCTCAAAATTAGTAGAATACATTATAGCGTGAATTTGTTTTAGTTCTGTCTCAAAATTAATGGACTTGGACTTTATTTTATAATTTGATTTCGTTTTGTTAGTATAATTTTGTTAATATAATTTGCAACACGTGTTATCTTCAATCTTGATATAAAAATTTATTTGATTTTTAACAGGTCTGACATTGATGACGATAGGAATATCTTTGTCACCATTAACCAAGAAGCACCACCAGCACCAAGTATGCTGATTCCTTCGCCTTCTCATCATGGACATGCATGAGGTCACGATCATCAGTTTTTTTATAATCACATCCCTTCATAGTAGATATTGAAAATAGTGGTCACTCTCTACAATCACATGACAACTGAACACTTTTGAAAAAATTTATGAAACTTGAATTGATAGAATTTTCAATATTTAATTCTTACATTTCTCATGCACACATGTAGGAGAACGAGTCATCTGTTGTAGCAGGCATTGTAATAGATTCTACAGCACCCGCTTGAGCCCTTCGATCGTGATCGAGTGATTTAAACGATTTTGCACTTTTTATGGGCCCATACCATGCAAAATTGTATGAACCGCTCGATTTTCAAGTGATTATTGCAGAGACAACACTGCAATAGACGATCCGTGCTACACACGTAGATAGTTAAAATTGATGACAAAGTAGCATTAGATACATACGTAAAAGTTCAGTACTGAGTTAAAGTTCGACATTGCTATTTTTTTGAAAGTATACGGTAATGAGATCTTATTGATGAATAATAGTGTCATCCCGCGGTTTTTATATCCTACATCTGGTAATTTAGTTGATGGTTGAAAGAACTTAGGAGATTTACGTGGAAGAAGAAGAAGGAAATGCAACTGCAACCAACGAACAAGTAAATGACATGGCCACGTAATGTGTCAATGAAAAATACAAGGTCAAAAGAGTTGAAAAGGTTCTATGGATGCAATGACTCAGAAGCTAGTTTAAAATTCTTCTTAGCAATATTAACATCACATGACGAGCTGAATGCACCAAGGATAATTGACCTAAGCGAAAAACAAGAATCCCTGATTTTTTTCGACCAGATGATTATACCATTCCTAGTAACATCTACAAAAAGTCGCTTTAGGACACTAGTTATATCCGCAGGAAGAGACGGAGCGTAACAGAGGTTTTATACAGTTTCTTCAATAATATCTTAATAGACGGAGCGTAGCAGATGTTTTATACAGTTTCTTCAATAATATCTTAATAGACATATATACTTAAGATCTTCTTTCCGAGTAACACAAAAGAAAGGTTCTTATGTTTCTTCTTTTTCCTTTTTAACTAAAAGAGTTTTGACGAGTTCTCTGATTCTTATATCTATGGTGATCCATCGGATGTATATCTCTTCGAGGACAATCACTATCAAGGGTTGTTATCCGTTCATTCTGGTACAATTCTTTATATATAATAACTATTGGGACTGCCTTGGCTGACTCTTAATTTGTACCCAGATGATCCCGAGAACATTACCATGGTCACAAATTGTGGTGGATCATCTATTGCAGAGACAGATATTAATAATCAATTTGAAAGGTGGGATTTCCTTCAACTTAATCCAAGGTGTACTAATATTTTTTCTCTTCACTTTGATAGAGTATGGAAAAATTATATTAGATAGAGTAGAATACATTATGGCTTGAAATTTGTTGTAGTTTCATCTCAAAATTAGTAGAATACATTATAGCGTGAATTTGTTTTAGTTCTATCTCAAAATTAATAGACTTGGACTTTATTTTATAATTTGATTTCATTTTGTTAATATAATTTGCAACACGTGTTATCTTCAATGTTGATATAAAAATTTATTTGATTTTTAACAGGTCTGACATTGATGACGATAGGAATATCTTTGTCACCATTACCCAAGAAGCACCACCAGCACCAAGTATGTTGATTCCTTCGCCTTCTCATCATGAACATGCACGAGTTACGATCATCAATTTTTTATAATCACATCCCTCCATAGATATTGAAAATAGTGGTCACTCTATACAATCACTTGGCAACTGAACACTTTTGAAAAATTTTATGAAACTTGAATTGATAGAATTTTTAATATTTAATTCTTACATTTCTCGTGCACACATGTAGGGGAACGAGTCATCTGTTGTAGCAGGCATTGTAATAGATTCTACAGCACCCGCTTGAGGCCCTCTATCGTGATCGAGTGATTTAAACGATTTTGCACTTTTTATGAGCCCGTACCATGCAAAATTGTATGAACCGCTCGATCTTCAAGTGATTATTGTAGAGACAACACTGCAACAGACGATCCGTGCTACACACGTAGATAGTTAAAATTGATGACAAAGTAGCATTAGATACATACGTAAAAGTTCAGTACTGAGTTAAAGTTCGACATTGCTATTTTTTTGAAAGTATACGGTAATGAGATCTTATTGATGAATAATAGTGTCATCCCGCGGTTTTTATATCCTACATCTAGTAATTTAGTTTATGGTTGAAAGAACTTAGGAGATTTACGTGGAAGAAGAAGAAGGAAATGCAACTGCAGCCAACGAAGAAGTAAATGACATGGCCATGTAATGTGTCAATGAAAAATACAAGGTCAAAAGAGTTGAAAAAGTTCTATGTATGCAATGACTCATAAGCTAGTTTAAAATTCTTCTTGCCAATATTAACATCACATGACGAGCTGAATGCACCAAGGATAATGTGACCTAAGCGAAAAACAAGAATCCCCGATTTTTTTCGACCAGATGATTATACCATCCCAGTAACATATACAAAAAGTCGCTTTAGGACACTAGTCATATCCGCAGGAAGAGACGGAGCGTAGCAGAGGTTTTGTACAGTTTTTTCAATAATATCTTAATAGACATATATACTTAAGATCTTCTTTCCGAGTGACACAAAAGAAAGGTTCTTATTTTTCTTCTTCTTTTCTTTTTAGCTAAAAGAGTTTTGACGAGTTGCCTCATACTTATATCTATGGTGATCCATCAGATGTTGATCTCTTCGAGGACAATCACTATCAAGGGTTGTTATCCGTCCATTCTGGTACAATTCTTTATATTTAATAATTATTCGGACTGCCTTGGCTGACTCTTGATTTATACCCAGATGATCCCGAGAACATTACCATGGTCACAAATTGTGGTGGATCATATATGGCAGAGACATATATTAATAATCAATTTGAAAGGTGGGATTTCCTTCAAATTAATCGAAGGTGTACTAATATTTTCTCTTTACTTTGGTAGAGTATGGAAAAATTATATTATATAGAGTAGAATACATTATGGCTTGAAATTTTTTGTAGTTTTATCTTAAAATTAGTAGAATATATTACAGCGTGAATTTGTTTTAGTTCTATCTCAAAATTAATGGACTTTGACTTTATTTTATAATTTGATTTCATTTTATTAGTACAATTTTGTTAATATAATTTGCAACCCGTGTTATCTTCAATCTTGATATAAAAAAATATTTGATTTTTAACAGGTCTGACATTGATGATGATAGGAATATCTTTGTCACCATTACCAAAGAAGCACTACCAGTACAAAGTATGCTGATTTCTTCGCCTTCTCATCATGAACATGCATGAGGTCACGATCATCATTTTTTTATAATCACATCCCTCCATAGTAGATATTGAAAATAGTGGTCACTCTCTACAATCACATGGCACTGAACACTTTTGAAAATTTTTATGAAACTTGAATTGATAGAATTTTCAATATTTAATTCTCACATTTCTGATGCACACATGTAGGGAAACGAGTCATCTGTTGTAGCGGGCATTGTAATAGATTCTACAGCACCCGCTTGAGCACCTCAATCGTGATCGAGTGATTTACACGATTTTGCACTTTTTATGCACCCGTACCATGCAAAATTGGGTGAACCGCTCGATCTTTAAGTGATTATTGCAGAGACAACACTGCAACAGACGATCCGTGCTACACACGTAGATAGTTAAAATTGATGATAAAGTAGTATTAGATACATACGTAAAAGTTCAGTACTATGTTAAAGTTCGACATTGCTATTTTTTTTGAAAGTATACGGTAATGAGATCTTATTGATGAATAATAGTATCATCCCGCGGTTTTTATATACTACATCTAGTAATTAGTTGATGGTTGAAAGAATTAGGAGATTTACGTGGAAAAAGAAGAAAGAAATGCAACTGCAGCCAACGAACAAGTAAGTGGCATGGCCACGTAATGTGTCAATGAAAAACACAAGGTCAAAAGAGTTGAAAAGGTTCTATGGATGCTGTTGGAGCGTATTTCTGAGGGTATAAGTACCCGATTTTTACGTCGGATAGTCGTTGAGAACCCACAAAAATACACTTCGAACAAATAATTTACCGGACTTAGCTATATTATGCACAAGGCAAAGTATAGGGTAAGTCAGGGTCGATCCACAGAGACAGGAAAATTTTTGCACTTTATAAAAATACTTTTCTAAGTTTGCAAAATGTTTGAATAACAAGAATGGAGATGAAATTTGGAGAAGACAATAGTGCAGGTCGGTAAGTGCTGATCGCTCCCCTTCTATGCGGCAACTTCCAAATGGACTCGTAAGCGCTAACTCTTCGCGAAATTGGATATCCCGGCGAGGTGAGTTGGATGCGAATACAACCGCGAATCGAGCCCAAACCTCGTGTCACGTCCCGGTTCTCCAAGAGTTGAGGGTAATCACCGTTAGATATGGATCGTCGCAATAGTCTTGACAAATAGCTGCACGAAAGAGAAGACAACAAAATAAGATGGATATAAAAAATATAAAGTGATAAAATAAAGGAGAGATAAAAAATGGTGGTTGGCGGCTCGGGAGGGAGCCTCTGGAGTCGGATTCACAGAGGGGCCGAGAAAATGATGGTTGACGGACGTCTATGGTGTTGAATGACTTTTAGCGGCACTCGGGGTGGAGCCTCAGGAGTCGGATTCACTGGGGGTCCGAATGCACAAGTCGACGAGATCACCTCGATACTTCGTCGATGTATGATTATTTATGGTGGTAGAATTTTGTGGGATGATGAAGGAATTGGTGGGAGACGGATTTAGTTGGCAAGAATGGAATGATGGAATGAAGGAGATGCTTGGAAACCAAATAGGAATGGAATACTCGGATCATCCCATCTTGATGTTCATTGTGGTATTTATACACATGTAGACGGTTATTCTCAGCCACACATTGCATCCCCTCACAATTATATTCGCACCTCTTGGTTTGGTGCCAAGGCATTACATGCCTTTTCCCTTTGACGTAAGGCATCCATCCCTTTTCATCTTAATGTAATTAGTTAATTAATTTCCAGCCACATCATACACACCTCTTCATAGTTGACGTTGATACCTTTTCATAATGGTGGTTACACCATTTCCATTAATTCCAACGGCTACCATTTTAGCTATTCATTGAATATTCTTATTCTAATTATTCAAACGGATGATGTTTGGGTTTATGTATAAATTTGTTACACGAATTGGATATGAATGATAATTTGCTTAAAGGGGTTCATTGAATTTACACAGAAGTAGTGTATTAGCTTTATCGTATGGAATCAATTCCTCATAGATTTATATAAAATTTATTACTGCAACTGTACATAATTTATTGACGCTTTATGCAATGATGGTACTAACACTTATATCAAGAGGAAATCGAGAATATTTTGCAATTTATTTAAGTGGCTCTGAATACCTTCTTAATTTATCATACTCTTCTCTCTTAATTAGTGTGCAAACAAATATTAATTTGTGGTTGTTCATGTGATTGGACTGTCTTAATCATGCGAACCAGTGTGCATAATGCCAGTAATTCCACTCCCTAAAATAATTATGCATCTTAAAATATATGATTTATCTAATGGAATGGGTTGGTATTGATATAGTTACATAATGAATCGGAGATTCATCAGATGCAATGACTCAGAAGCTAGTTTAAAATTTTTCTTGCCAATATTAACATCACATGACAAGCTGAATGCACCAAGGATAATGTGACCTAAGCGAAAAACAAGAATCTCCGATTTTTTTCGACCAGATGATTATATCATCCCAAGTAACATCTACAAAAAGTCGCTTTAAGACAGTAGTCATATCCACAGGAAAGAGACGGAGCGTAGCAGTTTGTACAGTTTCTTCAATAATATCTTAATAGACATATATACTTAAGATCTTCTTTCCGAGTGACACAGAAGAAAGGTTCTTATTTTTCTTCTTGTTTTCTTTTTAATTAAAAGAGTTTTGACGAGTTGCCTCATACTTATATCTATGGTGATCCATCAGATGTTGATCTCTTCGAGGACAATCACCATCAAAGTTTGTTATCCATCCATTCTGGTACAATTCTTTATATATAATAACTATTCAGACTGCCATGGCTGACTCTTGATTTGTACCTATATGATTTCGAGAACATTGTCATGGTCACATATTGTGGTGGATTATATATGGTAGACACAGATATTAATAATCGATTTGAAAGGTAGGATTTCCTTCAACAAAATCTATGTTGTACTACTATTTTCTCTTCACTTTGGTATTGTATGGAAAAATTATACTAGATATATTAGAATACATTATAGCTTAAATTTTTTTATTTCCATCTCAAAATTAGTAGAATACATTATAGCGTGAAATTTGTTGTAGTTCTATCTCAAAATTAATGGACTTGGACTTTATTTTATAATTTGATTTCGTTTTGGTAGTATAATTTTGTTAATATAATTTGCAACACGTGTTATCTTCAATCTTGAGATAAAAATTTATTTGATTTTTAACAGCTTTGACATTGATGGTGATGAGGATATCTTTATCACCATTACCCAAGAAGCACCACCAGCACCAAGTACGCTGATTCCTTCGCCTTCTCATCATGAACATGCACGAGGTCACGATCATCATTTTTTGTATAATCACAACCCTCCATACTATATATTGGAGATAGTGTTCGCTCTCTACAATTACATGGCAACTGACCACTTTTGAAAGATTTTATGAAACTTGAATTGATAGAATTTTCAATAATTAATTCTTACATATCTCGTGCACACATGTAGGGGAACGAGTCATCTGTTGTAGCAGGCATTGCAGTAGATTTTGCAGCACCCACTAGAGCCCCCGATCGTGATCGAGTGATTCACATGATTTTTCACTTTTTATGGGCCCGTAACATGCAAAATCATGTAAACAGCTCGATCAAGATCGAGCGGTTCAAACGATTACTGTAGAGACAACACTGCAGCAGACGATCCATGCTACGCACGCAGATAGTTAAAATTGAGGACAAAGTAACGTTAGATACATATGTAAAAGTTTCGTATTGAGTTAAAGTTCGACATTGCTAATATTTTTGAAAGAATACGGTGATGAGATCTTATTGATGAATAATAGAGTCATCCCACGATTTTTATATCCTACATCTAGTAATTTAGTTGATGGGTGAAGGAACAGAGGAGATTTATGTGGAAGAAGAATAAGGGAATGCAACTGCAACCAACGAACAAGTAAGTGACATGGCCACGTAATGTGTTAATGAAGAACAGAAGGTCAAAAGAGTTGAAAAAATTCTATGGATGCAATGACGTAGAAGCTAGTTTAAAATTCTTCTTACCAATATTAACATCACAGGACGAGCTGACTATACCGAGGATAATGCGACCTAAGCGAAAAACAAAAATCCCTGATTTTTTTCGATCAGATGATTATACCATCCCAAGTAACATCTACAAAAAGTCGCTTAAGGACACTAGTCATATCCGTAGAAAGAGACGGAGCGTAGCAGAAGTTTTGTACAGTTTCTTCAATAATATCTTGGGATTTTTACCCGGCAGACCCTATAATCTTTGTCAATTACCTCTATGACCTTTGAAACATCGATATTCCTCCCTCGACCCCGTAAACTTGCTAACTCTTACCTCACAGACCATGTGGTTAACCTCCATCAATTTACCCGTTAAACTTAACCGGATTCCGTTAAAAAGAGATGCATATTGCCATCTTTGTTTAACAAATTTACAAAATATGACATCCCTCTTCCTCTCTACCATTATTCCTTCCATTCCCTTCCCCTCTACCACCATCAGCCCTCTCCAGCGGGCGTTCTTGGATCTTTTCAGTGGGACCATTCCTTGGAGCGACCTGCGACGATCTATCCCCAATTTGTGCTGAGGGAAGTAGTAATGAAGGCATTTGTTCCTTCAGGAACAATCCCAACAACCAGAAGAGAAGGATCATTTGATCACTGAAATCTTCTAGATTTTGAAAACCTTCCTGTTGGAACTGTTATGAATTTGATATCTCCATATTGAAGATTTTCCAGATTTTTAAAGACAGAAATGAAAAAAGAGTTTGTTTAGACCCAATTCCATTATTTGATTGGTATTTATTTAATAAAAGAAATGGTGATGCGTAGATAATTACTCGAAAGTACTGCTGCTGTAATGATTAAAGTGATGTGTGGTTTTGTTCCTAATCCCATCCTTTGTTTTGGCTAATCAGTTGTTTATATTATAAAAGAGAGTGGAGAATTGGGAATCAAAAGCTGAGAGAGACGAACAAAGATATGTAAAAGAAAGGTAAAGTGGAGTGGGTGAAGGACCTGAAAAAGGTACAACAAGGGAAGGCTCATGACCGTGTTGTGCCTAAAGATCTCAACTTTTTCTTCCCCGCATATCGGGAGAAGGGGGAGGGAGATACCCACCATCAGCAGCAGGAGCATTAGCATGTGGGTTCTGGGATCCTCAAGTACAGATTGGCACCCAGCAATCTGCTGAGGGATGTGTGTGAGGGGAGTTCCTCCCCGACCTCCAGCCCCTCACTGACCTCTGAATCCCTCATGGACCTCCGACCCTCCTGCAGGACCCCTCCAGACCTCCACCCCTCATGCACCTCCCGTCGGACCCCTTTTGGACCTCCGCCCCTACAACAGTGAAGAAAGAAGGAGAGAGAGAGGAAGAGGAACGAGAGAGAAGAAGGAAGGAAAGAGAGTGGAAGAATTTCTACAATTGGATTTGTCATGGTTTGATTAACTCAACTTAAATCCAAGCTAGTTAATTCAAGAAGTCTCAATTTAACGGCATGGTTTGTTGGGTAAGATTTTATAAAACTTGAATTGATAGAATTTTCAATATTTAGTTCTTACACTTCTTATGCACACATGTAAGGGAACGGATCATCTGTTGTGTCAGGCATTGCAGTAGAATCTGCAGCACCTGCTTGAGCCGTACGATCGTGTCGAGTGATTCACACGATTTTGCACTTTTTATGGGCTCGTACCATGCAAAATCGTGTGAACCGCTCGATCAAGATCGAGCTGTTCAAGCAATTACTGAAGAGACAACAATGCAGCAGATGATCCATCCTACGCACGTAGATAATTAAAATTGATGACAAAGTAACATTAGATACATACGTAAAAGTTCAGTAACTGAGTTAAAGTTCGACATTGCTACCTTTTTTGAAAGTATACGGTAATGAGATCTTATTGATGAATAATAGAGTCATCCCGCGGTTTTTATATCCACATCTAGTAATTTAGTTGATGGCTGAAGGAACAGAGGAGATTTATGTGGAAGAAGAAGTAGAAGGAAATGCGGCTGCAGCAAACTAACAAGTAAGTTTGTGGCCACGTAATGTGTTAATAAAGAACACAAGATCAAAAGAGTTGAAAAAGTTGTATAGATGCAATCACTCAAAGTTAGTTTAAAATTCTTCTTACTAATATTAACATCACAGGACGAGCTGAATGTACCAATGATAATGCGACCTAAGTGAAAAACAAGATTCCCCGATTTTTTTCGACCAGATGATTATAACATCCCAAGTAACGTCTACAAAAAGTAGCTTCAGGACACTAGTTATATCCGCATGAAGAGACGGAGCGTAGCAGAAGATTTTGTACAGTTTTTCAATAATATCGGAGTAGACATATATACTTAAGATTTTCTTTTCGAGCGACAGAAAAGAAAGGTTCTTATATTTCTTCTTGTTTTCTTTTTAAATTATAAGAGTTTTGACGAGTTATATGATACTTTATCTATGGTGATCCATCGGAAGTGGATCTCTTCGAAGACAATCACCATCAAAGTTTGTTATCTGTCCATTCTGGTTATAGTGGAGAATTGGGCTCGACCCGACCCAACTCGAGAAAGCCCGGTTCGAGCCCATCAATTTTTCGTGGGCCTTGGGCCGGGACGACGCTCGCTTTTTTCAGCAAACTGAGGACACGGGCATAGCCCAAGGCCCGCGGGATCGGGCTCGGGTTCGGATCAGGCACGGGCTCGGGCCGGGATCAACCCGCACTTATTTTGATTCAATGAAGTTGCACTTTGATTTCAATTTATTATTATGGATATAATTCATCCATAACACATGAATATTGGATATATTGTTACTATATAATATTACTATTTATGGATAAAGGAAATGTTGGATTTATTGTAACTATAAATCTGTGTCTCCTAATTTAGTTCTAATATGATATTTTGAAATTTGAGAGCCCGTGCCCGGCCCATTTGTACTTTGGGTTTGGGCTCGACCCGACCCGAGCATAATATTTTTGAAAAATGAGGGCCCGAGCCCGACCCATTTGTACATCAGGTTTGGGTCGGCCCCAAGTTTTTGCGGGCTGGGTCAGGGTCGGGGCTGGGCTGACCCGACCCAATGCTCCACCCTCATTCTAGTATTATTCTTTATATATAATAAATATTCGAACTGGCATGGCTGACTCTTGATTTGTACTTAAATGATCCGGAGAACATTACCATGGTCACAAATTGTGGTGGATCATTTATGGCAGAGAAAGATATTAATAATCAATTTGAAAGGTGGGAATTCCTTCAACTTAATGCAAGGTGTACTACTATTTTCTCTTTACTTTGGTAAAGTATGGAAAAATTATACTTGATAGATTAGAATACATCATAGCGTGAAATTTGTTGTAGTTCATTCTCAAAATTAGTAGAATACATTATAGCGTGAAATTTGTTGTAGTTCTATCTCAAAATTAATGGACTTGGACTTTATTTTATAATTTGATTTTATTTCAGCAGTATAATTTTGTTAATATAATTTGTAACACGTGCTATCTTCAATCTTGAGATAAAAAGTTTATTTAATTTTTAACAGGTTTGACATTGATGATGATGAAGATATCTTTGTCACCCTAACCAAGAAGCACCGCCAGAGCCAAGAAATGCAAATCCTTCGCCTTCTCGTCATGAACATGCACGAGGTCATGATCATCAAATTTGTTTTATAATCACAACCTTCCATTGTAGATATTGGAAAAAAGTGACCGCTCTCTACAATCACATGGCAAATGAACACTTTTAAAAGATTTTATAAAACTTACATTGATAGAATTTTCAATATTTAATTTTTACACTTCTTATGCACACACGTAGGGGAACGGGCCATCAGTTGTAGCATGCATTGCAGTAGATTCTGTAGCACCTGCTTGAGCCGCTCGATTGTGATCGAGTGATAAACATGATTTTGCACTTTTTATGGGCACGTACCATGAAAAATCGTGTTAACCGCTCGATCAAGATCGAGCGGCTCAAGCGATTATTGCAGAGACAACACTGCAACAGACGATCCATGCTACGCATGTGGATAGTTAAAACTGATGATAAAATAACATTAGATACATACGTAAAAGTTCAGTACTGAGTTAAAGTTCGACGTTGCTAATTTTTTGAAAGTATACGGTAATGAGATCTTTTTGATGAATAATAGAGTCATCCCGTGGTTTTATATCCTACATCTAATAATTTAGTTGATAGATGAAGGAACAGAGGAGATTTATGATGAATAAGAAGGAAATGCAGCTGCAGTCAACCGACAAGTAAGTGACATGGCCACGTAATGTGTCAATGAAGAACGCAAAGTCAAAAGAGTTGAAAATATTCTGTGGATGCAATCAGTCGGAAACTAGTTTAGAATTATTCTTACCGATATTAATATCACAACACAAGCTGAATGCACCAAAGATAATGCGACCTAAGCGAAAGATAAGAATCCCCGATTTTTTCGACCAGATGATTATACCATCCCAAGTAATATCTACAAAAAGTGGCTTCATGATACTATTCATATACGCAGGAGGAGACGGAGCTTAGCAGAGATTTTGTACAGTTTCTTCAATAATATCTGAGTAGACATATATACTTTTGATTTTCTTTCCGAGTGACACAAAAGAAAGGTTCTTATGTTTCTTCTTGTTTTCTTTTTTAATTATAATAGTTTTGATGAGTTGCCTGATACTTATATCTATGGTGATCCATCAGATGTGGATCTCTTCGAGGACAATAACTATCAAAGTTTGTTTTCCATCCCCTTTTGGTTAGGATGGAGCATTGGGCTCGACCTGGCCCAGCCTGAGAAAGTCCGGTTTGGTCCCATCAATTGTCCATGGGCCTTGGGTTGGGTTGAGGCCCGTTTTTTTCAACAAACCGAGGACCCGGGCCCGGCCCAAGGCCCGCGGGATCGGGCTCGAGCTCGGGCCAGGCTCAACCCACAGTTATTTTGATTGCATGAAATTGCACTTTGATTCCTATTTATAATTATGGATATAATTCATCCATAACACATGAATATTGGATATATTATTATAAAATAATATTACTATTGATGGATGAAGAAAATATTGTTTGTATTGTGACTATAAATCCGTATCCCCCTAATTTAGTTCTAATATGATATTTAGAAATATGAGGGCATGGGCCCGGCCCATTTGTACTTCAGATTCATGCCCGACCCGAGCAAAATATTTTTGAAAAATAAGGGCCCGAGCTCGACCCATTTAAAAATCGGGTTAGGATCGGGGCCGGGCTGACCCGGCCCAATGCTCTACCCTAATTCTGGTACTATTCTTTATATATAATAAATATTCGGACTGCCTTGTCTGACTCTTGATTTTGTATCCATATTATCCCGAGAACGTTACCCTGGTCACAAATTGTGGTGAATCATCTATGGTAGAGACATATATTAATAATCACTTTGGAAGGTGGGATTTCCTTCAACTTAATCCAAAGTGTACTAATATCTTCTCTTGACTTTGGTATAGTATGGAAAAATTATAATAGATAGAGTAGAATACATTATAACGTGAAATTTGTTGTAGTTCCATCTCAAAATTAGTATAATACATTATAGCGTGAAATTTGTTGTATTTCTATCTCAAAATTAATGGACTTGGACTTTATTTTATAAGATGATTTCGTTTTGGTAGTATAATTTTGTTAATATAATTTGCAACATGTATTATCTTCAATCTTGAGATAAAAAATTTATTTGATTTTTAACATGTCTGACATTGATGATGATGATGAGGATATCTTTGTCACCATTACCTAAGAAGCACCACCAGTGCCAAGCATGTTGATTCCTTCTCCTCTTCATTATGAACTTGCACGAGGTCACGATCATTAATTTTGTTTTATAATCACAACCCTCTATAGTAGATTTTGGAAATAGTGGTCGCTCTCTACAATCACATGGCAACTTAACACATTTAAAAGATTTTATGAAACTTGAATTGATAGAATTTTCAATATTTAATTCTTACACTTCTTGTGCACACATGTAGGGGAACATGTCATCTGTTGTAGAAGGCAATGCAGTAGATTCTGCAACACCCACTTGAGCCCCTCCATTGTGATCTAGTGATTCATACGATTTTGCACTTTTTGTGGGCCCGTACCATGCAAAATCGTGTGAACGGCTCGATCAAGATCGAGCGATTCAAGCGATTACTACAGAGACAACATTGCTACAGACGATCCATGCTACGCACATAGATAGTTAGAACTGATGACAAAGTAACATTAGATACATACATAAAAGTTTAGTACTGAGTTAAAGTTTGACATTGCTAATTTTTTTAAAAGTATACAGTAATGAGATCTTATTGATGAATAATAGAGTAATCCCATAATTTCTATATCCTACATCTAGTAATTTAGTTGATGGGTGAAGGAACATAGGAGATTTATGTGGAAGAAGAAGAAGGAAATGCAGCTGCAGCCAACCAACAAGTAAGTGACTTTACCACGTAATGTGTCAATGAAGAACACAATGTCAAAAGAGTTGAAAAAGTTCTATGGATGCAATCACTCAGAAGCTAGTTTAAAATTCTTCTTACCAATATTAACATCACATAACGAGCTGAATGCACCAAGGATAATGAGACCTAAGCGAAAAACAAGAATCCCTGATTTTTTTTCAACCAGATAAGTATATCATCCCAAGTAATATCTACAAAAAGTTGCTTCAGGACACTAGTCATATCCGTAGGAAGAGACGAAGTGTAACAGAGGTTTTGTACAGTTTCTTCAATAATATTTGAGTAGACATATATACTTAAGATTTTCTTTCTGAGCGACACAAGAGAAAGGTTCTTATGTTTCTTCTTGTTTTCTTTCTTAATTATAAGAGTTTTGACAAGTTGCATGATACTTATATCTATGGTGATCCATCGGATGTGGATCTCTTCGAGGACAATCACCATTAAAGTTTGTTATCCGTCCATTCTGGTTAGGGTGGAGCATTGGGCTCGACCCGGCCCAACCCGAGAAAGTCCGGTTCGAACACATCAATTTTCCGTGGGCCTTGGGCCAGGCCGAGATCTGCTTTTTTTAGCAAATCGAGGACCCGGGCCTAGCCCAAGGACCGCGGGATTGGGCTCGGGTTCGGGTCGGGCTCGGACCAGGCTCAACCCGTACTTATTTTGATTCCATGAAGTTGCACTTTGATTCCAATTTATTATTACGGACATAATTCATCCATAACACCTGAATATTGGATGTATTGTTACTATATAATATTACTATTGATGGATGAAGGTGATATTGGATGTATTGTGACTATAAATCCGTGTCCCCTAATTTAGTTTTAATATGATATTTTAAAATATGACGGCCCGGGCCCGGCCCATTTGTACTTCGGGTTCGGTCCTGTTCCGACCCGAGCATAATATTTTTGAAAAATGTGGGTCTGAGCCCGACCCAATTGTACATCGGGGTCGGACTGAGCTCGAGCTTTTGCGGGTCGAGTCAGGGTCGGGTCTAGGGCTGACCCGGTCCGATGCTCCACCCTAATTCTGATACTATTCTTTATTTATAATAACTATTCGGACTGCCTTCGCTGACTCTTGATTTGTACCCAGATGATTCCGAGAACATTACCATGGTCACAAATTGTGGTGGATCATATATGGCAGAGACAGATATTAATAAGGGATATTTACACCCATAACCCTGAGTAATATGGTAATTACCCCAGGAACCCTCGATAAATACGAATTACAACCATAACCCCCAATAATACTTAACTCTTGCACCCCTAACCCTCGTGTTAACTTCCATCCAATGTCACGTTATAGTTAACGGTATCCGTTAAACAATTTACATTTTTTATCCTTTAAATTTCATTATTTAGAAAATGAGTCCCCTCCTTGCTCCAGCACCCACCCCGTCCTCCCCTACCTCCTTCGCCGACCACCTCCATCCCCCTTCCTGCTCCCGTCGACCACCTACTCCTCCGCCACCTCCAGCCTCTGCAATCGCCCATCCCTAGCACCCACGAAACTCCCCCCTCCTCCTGGAAATTCGCGATCCCTCTGCAAGCGCCCTCATCGCCCACGACAACCCCCCCCCCCCCCACGCCCGCTGCAAGCGCTCCCTCTCCCTTCTGCTACCTCTGCTTTCGTCGATCTGATTTCAAACCCGAGTTATGACTCATCCTCCTTCGTTCTCTTCTCTCTATATTTTTTCTGAATGATCTACAAATCGTCACAAATCCACTCTCCTATCATTACTTCACATTTAAATCTTTACATTTCCACTCTATCCTTCGTTATCTCCTCCAATCATTGGAGATTTGGAGTTTACGTTCTGCATTCGTCAGCTTTTCCATTCACGTCTGTTGAGTTTGGGATCGAGACGGTTGTCTCGATTCATAGTATCATTTGCAGGTGAACAATGATTTGGTTGCCAATGAAGCTCGTCTTCAAGGAGCAGTAGCATTATCTGGAGTGAGGCATTCATTTGAGACAAACCTTGAACAACTGGACATTGATCTGAACGTCATTTCCATCCGAAGATTGGTTAATACATCCAGAGATCAAACATTATGTTATTAGATCATATCAACATTTGGAGATTCATCTCCAACAGAATCCTTCGGCTGGAAACAACACCGATAGCAGAACAACTGCTGGAGATAGGGGCGATAATATGAGCTTTGGAGACATCGCAAACTTCATCGAGGATCACGGGAAGACAAATCCGAGAGTTCTATTGTAACAGAAATACATTACGCACCACCTGGAGTTAGACGCATCCGGAAATTTTGCGACTTCCGCTCATTCATCCGGAGATCGGAAGCAGAGAACCACCTCAACTTCCCTTAGCTACAAGGTCGGAAAGCCACCACGAGGATCGACTAGATCTTTCGCTTGATCGAGATCTTACCGAGCTCCCACTGCAAGCACCCTTATCGCCCACGACAAACCCCCTGTATCCCCGCCGCTCACCGCCTCGGATCCCCGTCGTCAGCTTCTGGAAGCAACCCATCGCCCACGATAGCCCCCCTCCCGCCAGTGCTCCCGGTACCTCCGCCCCTGCTCCTGGAACCCTTGACCTCCGCCTGTGCGCCCCCCACTTCCGGTTCCTCCTGGAACACCTGCCCCGTCGGCCACCAGCTCCTGCCCCACCTGCGACCCCCGCGGCTCCCCCGAGCTCCAGCCCCCCCACCCCCAGCTCCTCCACCTCCCCTTCCTCGAGCTCCATCCCCCCATCCCCGACTCCTCCTAGAATCCCTGGCCTCGACCTGTGCCCCCCACCCCTCCCCCGGCCTCCACCCGCCCACCCCTGCACCTGCTCGACCCTCGGGGAAGCCCCCCCTCCCCTCCACTCCCGGTTCCTCCTTGAACCCCTACCTGTCGTTGTCGCCGCCTGTGCTCGAAGCCTACAGAGCCCCCTCCCCGTCGTCGCCTGGTGCTCCTGCTCGACCCTCACCCGCCTCCCGCGAGAGCCCCTGTGCCCAGCTCCCGTTCGCAGTCCACCCCCGTGCCCAGCTTCCGTCCAAGTCGAGCCTCCTTCTCCTGGACGCGGACTTCCTTTTCTTTCTTTTTTTTTTATTAACCTCAGTCGTCAGATCAATGATGGGTTAGATTAACTCAGCTATTTGGTTGAGTTAATAGGCTAAACTAACGGAAGGTCATGGGTGTAGAACGGAACTGTTATTCGAGGTTATGGTTGTAATTCGTATTTATCGAGGGTTCCTGGGGTAATTACCATATTACTCAGGGCTATGGGTGTAAATATCCCTATTAATAATCACTTTGAAAGGTGGGATTTCCTTCAACTTAATCCAAGGTATACTACTATTTTCTCTTGACTTTGGTAGAGTATGGAAAAATTATACTAGATAGAGTAGAATGCATTATAGCGTGAAATTTATTATAGTTTCATCTCAAAATTAGTATAATACATTATAGCGTAAAATTTATTGTAGTTCTATCTCAAAATTAATGGTTGCACTTTATTTTATAATTTGACTTCGTCTCAGTAGTATAATTTTATTAATATAATTTGTAACACGTGTTATCTTCAATTTTGAGATAAAAAATTTATTTGATTTTTAACAGGTTTGACATTGATGATGATGAGGATATCTTTGTCATCATTACCCAAGAAGCACCACCAATGCCAAGCATGCCGATTCCTTCGCCTTCTCATCATGAACATGCACGAGGTCACGATCATAAATTTTATTTTATAATCACAACCCTTCATAGTAAATATTAGAAATAGTGTCTCTCTATAATCACATGGCAATTGAACACTTTTAAAAGATTCTATGAAACTTGAGTTGATAGAATTTAAAATATTTAATTCTTACACTTCTTGTGCACACATGTAGGGGAACATGCCATCTGTTGTAGAAGGCATTGCAGTAGATTCTGCAACACCCGCTTGAACCGCTCGATCGTGAAAGGGTTATTCATACGATTTTGCACTTTTTGTGGGCTCGTACCATGCAAAATCGTGTGAACTGCTCGATCAAGATTGAGCGGTTCAAGCGATTACTGCAGAGACAACACTGTTGCAGACAATCCATGCTACGCACGTAGATAGTTCAAACTGATGATAAAGTAATATTAGATACATACGTAAAAGTTCAGTACTGAGTTAAAGTTCAACAATGCTAATTTTTTGAAAATATACAGTAATAAGATCTTATTGATGAATAATAAAGTCACCCCGCAGTTTCTGTATCCTACATCTAGTAATTTAGTTGATGGGTGAAGGAACAGAGGAGATTTATGTAGAAGAAGAAGAGGGAAATGCAACTGCAGCCAACCAACAAGTAAGTGGCATTTCTATATAATGTGTCAATGAAGAACACAAGGTCAAAAGAGTTGAAAAAGTTCTATGGATGCAATCAATTAGAAGTTAGTTTAAAATTCTTCTTACCAATATTAACATCACATGACGAGCTGAATGCACCAAGGATAATGCAACCTAAGCGAAGAACAAGAATCCCCGATTTTTTCTGACCAGATGATTATACCATCCCAAGCAACATCTACAAAAGTCGAATCAGGAAACTAGTCATATCCGCAGGAAGAGACGGAGTGTAGCAGAGATTTTGTACAGTTTCTTCAATAATATCTGAGTAGACATATATATATACTTAAGATTTTCTTTCTTGCTTGTAGCTACGGCAAAGTTTGGCTCATAGAGATGTCAACTACATGGATTTTCCTACAACTTCTTTTCTCGATGGCACGGGAATTCACTATCCTGCTCCCCTCTTGGAGTCAAGGAGGAAACGCACCACATGTCATATTGCTTCTGACTCTTCCCGAAGTACACTCTTGTTTAATCAGGGATGATGATATACAAACTTCTTAAAGTGCATAAACAAGTTTGTCAGGTTTAGGTGAGGCATCATCATCAGGTTTAGGTGGGACATCATCAGAACTAGCACAAGAGCCGCAATAGCATTTGCCACCAGAAGGATTTTTTCCCAGAATGTGCCGGACTGTGTAAGTTCTAGACATTTTGCTTCTTAATTTTTATATATTCTGGCTAACTGATTTAGTGAATGATGGATAACATTTTGATTATAGACAACGGGAAGATGTTCAATGCGAGATTGGATCGATGCAGGATTCCATAGAGAATTTGGAATTTCATGGTAGTGGTAGGCTAATTTTTATTTTTGCAGTAAAGAAAACGATCTCTAACCCAAGCTTCGGCCCAGGAAATGATTTCTTGCCTTCAGATCAAGAAGTTCCACCACCATATGGAAGGTTAAAAACTTAGACCTTTTTAGGAGAAAAATGTTCATTGGAATGATATAGATTAGTCGCAGTTCAAAGAACAAAAACAAATGCTTTCTTGATCAGTGGAACTAACCCTAGTTTATTTTTGATGCAAATCCAATTAACGTGTCTTTGAGATATATCCATTCTTCTTACCTAACAATCATCCTCTGCAAGGAGCTTTAGGAACCTGATCCACTGGAAGAAGACATTCCTTTGCAGCAGAACACAAGAGATGCGAGTCTGAGTCGTCTATACGAGGAGGGGCCGACGCCAGATTCTGGTTTGTTTATCTATTCTAGCAGTAGATCTTGGCAACTTAACCATTGAATTCAATTTGCCTATGGTCAGAGCTTTCGGAGGAAGCTGGACCTTCTCAGACACCACATCATGCATGAAGTCAATGAGCAAGCCCACCATGGACGAGATAACCAAATGGTTTCACTCGTGAGAGCTTGTCGTTCATCCTCTTGAGAACAACGTTTCTGTTTCTACAAGGTAAGTTCCAACGAGCAACTGGTCGCGGGATGAGCAGAACAAAGGCCGCACAATTGTTCAATGGAACTTGCGGTATGATCCTTGGCGAGCTTTATGATTTTTTTGTGCGGGACGATATATCTTACTGTGCATTATTGCAGTTGTTGCAACATATGACATAATCAAAGTTGAACAAGGAGTGGATTACTGAGACATTACCATCTCGAAAGGCTACAATATGTGAAGGCCATAGTGGACAAGAACAAAGGGAAATCAACATTTTTTTGATAAACCACACATGCTGACAAAAAAATCAAAGACTTTTCAGAAGATTTTCGTCGGAGTATTGGAACTGTTTGTTCAATTCGGGACGATTATAGTGGAATACAATAGCAAATAGTGAATATTCCAGTTTGATTACAAGAAAAATATATACAAACATATGGGAGCTGGTAGAGAAAAAACATCATAAATCAAGCACTAAAATGCACAGGAATTAACGTGGAAACCCTCTTGTGAGGGAAAAACCACGGCGGCTCAAACCCTAATCTCCAATCTCACAGATTTAGGTACTCGTCACATGATATTCATCAAAACAAGGAGGATGAGTACAATAAATAGACAGAAGTGGAAAACAGATCCTCATCTAAACCCGTTTACCCACCACAACAACTCAACACTCCCCTCAAGTTGCGCATACATGTCAACAATGCCCAACTTGCCTACATTAAACTCAAATTGCACCGTAGGCAGCCCCTTTGTGAAGAGATCTACAATCTGATCACCAAATTTCATGTAGAGCAGGCACAACTGCCCATCATCTATCTTCTCACATATAAAAGTGCCTGTCAATTTCTACATGCTTAGTTCGGTCATGTATAATAGGGTTGTTGGCCAGGTTTATTGCAGCTTTATTATCACAAAACATCTGAATTGGAGTAGCAGCTTCAGTACCAATCTCTTCCAGCAACAATTTAACCACAATACTACAGTGACACCGTTCGCAAGGGAACGATATTCGGCTTCAGCGCTAGACCTAGAAACAACATTATGTTTTTACTCCTCCAAATAACAAGATTCCCACACAAGTAGACTACAAAACCAGATGTAGACCGTCGGTCATGGATAGATCATGCCCAATCTGCATCCATATAGCCTTCTATTTTCACCTCTTGGCTTCTCCTAAACATTAGACCTTTTCCTGGAGACTTCTTGATATAGCATAAAATTCTGTTGAAAGCATTCATATGAATGGTGGTAGGGCATGCATGAACTAACTGACCACATTCACAGCATAAGTAGTATCAGGTCTTGTAAGAGTGAGGTAAATTAGTTTCCCAACCAATCTTTGATATCTCCCTTTCCCATCGTCATCAATAGGGTCACCATCATCCTTACTCAGTTTATGATTGCCTTTATAGGAGACGAGATTTGTTTACACCCAAGCATACCGGAGTCTTGCAATAATTTGAGAGCATAATTTCGTTGATTTAGACACATCCCTTTAGGAGAACGAGCCATCTCAATGCCAAGAAAATACTTTACCTTTCCCAAGTCTTTGAGTTCAAAATCTTTTGCAAGAATTTTCTTTTTATAGGCAACTCTATACATCATCACCAGTAAGAATCATATCATCAACGTAAACCAAGAGAATAGAATCTTTTTCTATTCTCCTTTTTATGAAGAGTGTGTCATCTCCATTTGCTTGACGGTATCCATATTTTATCATGACTAATCGAAGGCGCTCAAACCACGCTCTAGGAGATTGCTTCAAGCCATATACGTCTTTTTCAGTCCGCGACACTTATTTACAATTGCATATCCCGGGGGAATCTTCATGTAAACCTCCTCTCTAAGATCTCCATTCAAAAAAGCATTTATTACATCTAACTAGTACATTTTCCAAGAGAACTGAACGGCTAGGCAAATGACCACTCTGACTGTATTCATTTTTACCACATGAGAAAAAGTTTCCAGATAATCAATGCCATATTTCTGACTGTAACCTCTAGCAACAAGTTGATCCTTAAACCTGTCAATTTTCCCATCTGCATTATACTTGATCGTATCGATCCATTTTGATCCAGTCAGATGGGCACCTTTGGGAATATCAATAATATCCCATGTATTATTTTCTTCAAGGCATCCATCTCCTCTTTCATAGCTTTAGCCCATTTCGAATCACTTTGGGATATGATGAGAATCCAACAGGGAAATAAAACTTTTATATTTTTCACTGACCTTGCAGTAAGAGATGATTTTTTCCACGGGATAGCGAGTGGAGGGCTTGAAAGATCTAACTGTCTTTCTTATTGCAATAGGATGGTCATCCACCAGATTCTCTCCACCTTCAACAAAGCCATCTATCGAGTTAGTAGCATCTTCATCAGCAATATTAATAGAAGGAGGGTTACTTACAATGATCTCATGACTTGGATCATCTGAGGAAAGATTGGGATTTAAGTTTGGTATTCTGTTATCTTCAAGAGCTATATTAGTATCCACTTCTTCTCGTGTATCGTGGTCTTGATCAGAGAGTCCCCCCGAGTTTATCTCTCTATTTTCATGCTGAAGGACATTTTCCATCCCCCGAGTGTCACCAAGAAAGTGAATAACAACTTCATTTTCCTCCATTGTTTTCTCATCACCCTCCCACTAAGGAAAATTCTTCTCATAATAGGAGTTATATTCAAAGAAAGTAACATCCTTGCTGATAAGAAGTTTTTTTTCAACAGGGTCATAACACTTGTACCCTTTCTGGGTACTGGAGTACCCTAGAAAGATGCACTTGGTAGCCTTGGGTTCCAATTTTCGCAGACCAGGTCCAGAATTATGCACAAAGCGGACACAACCAAATACTCGGGGATCAAGACAAAATGGAGCCTTACTTGGGTGTATAATAGAAAATGGAACATGTTTGTCAATCACAGTAGACGAACGCCTATTAATAAGATAAGTAGAAGTTAAAACCACTTCACCCCCAATTTTTTTAGAACATTTCTCTGAAATAAAAGGGCCCTGGTGACTTCCAACAAGTGTCGATTTTTCCTCTCAGCGATATCATTTTGTTGTGGAGTATAACTATATGAGGTCTCATGAAGAATCCCCTTCTCCTCAAAGAAATCAAGTAACGATCCTTCCATGTATTCCCGAGCATTATCACTCCTAAGAAATTTAATAGTTATGCCATACTTATTGGTAATCATATTAACAGAGATTCGAAAACACTTGGCACTTCACTTCTATTCTTCAATATATAAATACACATAAGTGTACTGAGAGAAGTCATCAATAAACATAATAAAGTAAGATTGACCATCCAAGCTCTTCACAGTTGAAGGTCCTCACACATCAGAATGAACAAGTTGAAAAATCGAAGTACTTTTATTACTTGATGTTGGTAAATAGTTCTAGTGTGCTTGGATAACTGACACACTTCACAGAATTGAAAATCAACATCAACTTTATTGCATAAAAAAGGAAACAACTGTTGTAGAATATAATAACCCGGGTGACCGAGACGCTCATGCCATTGCTTCAGAATTTTGATATCGTCGAAACCTTTGTCACCAGTTGCAGCAATCCAGGCCGAAATGGTATGAGCAGGGAGGCAATAAAGGCCATCAAAAACCAAACCAATCCCAATATGCTTCCCCATCCTCAAGTCCTGTAAGACACACGACTGAGCATCAAAATTAGACGACAATCCAAATCTTTTGCAATGTGGTAAACAGATAAGAGGTTGATAGGAATGTCAGGAACATGAAGAGCATCTTTTTTAAAAAAATTATCAATAATACATATGCTTCCTTTTCCTGCCATGGTAACGGAGGAACCATCTGCCAAATTTACCCGTTCTCTTCATGAACTAAGTCTATAATTATAAAACATCTTAGGATTACCTGTCATGTGATCAGGAGCACCGCTGCCAATAATCCATTCATCAGAAAATAAATTATTACTTTCACATTTTCTTACAGCCATATAAAAAATTGATAACTTTTTGGCATAAGCATGAAGATCTTTTATCTAGTCATCAGTGTGTTTCTTGCTCTCTGCAGACATCACAATAGGTTTCTTTCCTCTGTTTGTTTTCTTTTCTGGATGAAGATCCAAATAATAATCTATCCCGTGACCAGTTCTCTTGCAGTGCCCACACTTTTTTATCTTTCCAATAACCACTCTTACTCCCTTTGCTAAGGAGCGCTGATCTCTCAAAAAGAGAGATAGGATCATCCTTCTTTACCACACGTCGTTGTTCCTTAGATTCAATACCATGATAAACTGCCTCAATGTCAGATCCTACTCCTCCTGTCAATAATTAACTCCGAGTGACCTCGAATTCATTATTGAGACGACCAAGGAAAATAAAAATCCTTTGCTTCCATATTTCATCCCAGTATTTCTTCTGATCTGTAGGGCTCATCCATGTGTCATCACAGTAATAATCAATTTCCTCCAACTTTGCCTTTAAAGCAACATAGTATTCAGCAACAAATAGTTCTCCCTGCTTCATGTTATAAGCCTCCTTGCTCAACTGATACATTCTAATATCATGTTTTTTTGTCCATACATACTTTCCAACGTGAGCCATTGCTCTCTCGCAGTTTTTTTCCGAAGAATAAGAGGTTGGATTTCATGAGATACGCATTTATAATCCAATTCCGACATTGACTATCTTCAATGTACCATTATTCGTATAATTTATCCGTAATGAGTAGAGGTTTCTTTCGACCATCGATATAACCTCCTCTACCTCTGGATGCTAAAGCAATTTCTATAGCAACAGACCACGTTAAATAATTGGTTTTAGTCAATTTAATTGTAGTAATTTGTGCCTGGAACATTCTCCATTTTAATACTATTGTCTTTGGATGCCATAAAATCAATTTCAATGTCAAAAAATTTAGAGATGAACCAAAATAAACTCACAAACTTCTGTTCATAGGGGCCAAATTAAAGTGCCAATACATTTCGTCAAATCCGTTGGACAAAAAAATAACTCACAGGACGTTTCTTCCAGTTTGAATGCCAAAATAATAAGGGGAATACGATCCCCTCTCCTAAAGTTAATGGTGCAGAAATCTGTTGGAGCCGCCCCTTGTAGAAATCTGATGGAGTCGCCCCCTTGTAGAAAATGGAACCTTCTCTTGACGGAGCATGAAGGGAAGAAACCTGGAATCACGGAACTCTGACAGAACCATAAATGGAGCAAGAGCAGCACGAGGGCAGGGAACCTGGAATCACAGAGTACGGAACCACGAGGCCTTCTCTTGACGGAACCACGAACGGAGCACGAGGCAGCACAACGACGAGATTTCAGATTACAACAAGATGTAGAGAAAAAACACCATAAATCAAGCACTAAAATGCAGAGGAATTAACGTGGAAACCTTCTTGTGAGGGAAAAACCACGACGGCACAAGCCCTAATCTCCAATCTCAAAGATTTGGGTACTCTTCACATGATATTCATCAAAACAAGAGGGATGAGTACAATAAATAGCCAGAGTGGAAAACAGATCCTCATCTAAACCCGTTTACCCACCACAACAACTCAACAGGAGCCAGAAAACTAAGATGGACCGGGAATAAAGGCAGAATTCCTTTATTATTGATATGGTTGCTTCAGCTTTTGCCGAGTGGCCAAGGCATAAAGGCATCAAATCGAATGGCAATAAGCATGTAATTGCACGGAGACCCACATATCTATCACGTGCCCTGTGGTTTTCTTTCGGGTGTAGGCATCGGTTTCGTTGTATTCCACGAGAACATAGACATGCCCTCAAGGGTATCATAAATTGGGTAAATTGCAAAAAAAAATGACTTTAACTATGCATTGATATCCGAAATGAAACATGGAAAAGAAGGTCCGTGATTGATAATTGTGGCATAGTGAAAGCCTTTTTTTTAATTTTCCCCTACTAAATTTATGCACGTCAACTGCGGAAAAGATCGATTTACTTGGTTACCCTGATAAATATGTGTTCTCATGCGTACACCGATATATTAACAAAACCATCTCTTTTGTGGGTGGAATTGGTCATGTATAGTTAATTGCGTGGTTCTATTTTCTCATATATTCACTACCTTTAATATTCAAATTGACGTGTGATGGAATTATTGCAAAGAATCAATCTTTCCTCCAATGATATATAGATATTTTTAGATAAATCAACGACAACTTTACAAGGAATTAGCACCTGACCCCCTGTATTTCCTAGAGAGGTGTGAACCAAATTCATGATGGGGAGCATCCAAAAACATCTAAACGAAGGTAGTGTTGACCAGCTCACTTCTATGGTAAGGTGCTAATTTGAGTTGAGATCCTCTTGTTGAACTCTACAACAAAGACTTGCGTATTTAACAAGAATAAAGATATAAATAAGTCTACCATTTGCAGGAGAGGTTGGATTTGGTTGTGTGTGACTTAAAATGTTGTTCTTTATTTGCATAAGAGAGTATATGAATGAGGACATATGGTTTGGAAATAAAAAAGAGATAGGGGAGAGAACACAAAATATCTATGTTGGACTGCTAAATATTAACGACAAGATTATATATATATCTTATATTTGGTCCATTATAATATAACCATTAAAAATATATAATTTATATAATTTAAATTTGGTAATCATACTTGTCGCGATATCTAAAGAGAGATTAGTAGAGTTAATATCTATTTTTTTACAGATGTTATGTGCCTTGTGTATAGAATATATGTAAAGCAATTTATGCATAAATTATGGTGATGTGGGTGCAAAAAGGACAATTTTGTGTGTAATTCAAGTAAATATAATGCGATGAATTGATGATTTATCATTGGGCTAGAAGGATCTCTCTCAATATGATGGAAGAACTGTTGTACCAAGGATGATTTAAAATATTAATGCATGGGGGGTTTATATAGTACCCCTTAAAAATGAATCCAGTAATCATGTCACAGTTAGAGATCGTTAATTAGAATCAATATTGATTCCTTTAATTACAAATCAATCAAAGTCTATATAGATCCTCTGATCAATCACAATTTAGATGAACCTTCACCTCAATTAAGATCCACATGGATTCCATAAAACACAGGCATATAATCAATTAGGTGCCAAACAAATTCCCAATCACTATGGAACGAAGGCATATCATTAATCTTCACCTTAAGATGAATTTTCAAATAGAAGAATAGCAATTATAGACTCTTCTATCACCATCTTGATCCCCACAAGGATGACAAGTTTTTGTTGCTACAAATCGTAATCGAATCATTGCAATTGCATAATCTCAAAAAAAAAGTTTACATAGCAATTTTCAATCACAAAGAAATGAAATTCAATCAACCACATGTGATATCGTGGAAATCCTTTAGGGCAAAAATCACAATATAAGTCCCTCGACTTAAGTTTTCAATCTGACAAATCAGTTAGGCTTTCCACTGAATTAAATTGCATTTGCAGGTAATCTAATTGTATTATGAATGAGTTGATTATGAAAACCACTTCAACCACATTGTATGAGTATAATTGCCCTTTAACTTTAAAAGAAAGTAAACAATAAAGTTAAGGTCAAATAATGAATGAACTACAGAGTTAAGAGGGTGCTCGTAAAATGAATTGTCTTAACTTCTTAACAGTAGGCATAAAAAAGATCATGAAGTATAGAAGTCTCAACATTATGGAGTGAAGGTTAGTGAGAAGATATTAATTTCTTAACTTGATATGTGTATAAAAGTAGTATGAGGACTTATTTATTAGCTACCATGTGATAAGTACCTATTAAAGGTGAATAAGGATGATCAGTTGCTAAATGACAACACGAATAGAATAGTCTAAAATAAAATAATCAGTCTACTAAAAATCTAATTAGTTTATAGAATTTAATTTAGTCGACTAAAACAAGAATAGCTCACTAAAATTGAGTCTCTAGAAAGTTCAAAGTTCATCGTTTGAATTTTATAATGTGGAGCAACATGAGCAGTTGACGGGAATTAATAACTAAAACTTTTTTAACTAACTAAAATTAAAAATAGGAGTCGACTCAAAAGAGAATCTACGAAGGAATTTTCGCATTTATAAGGATAGTTGAATGATAAACTAAAAATATAAGTCTGAGTTTTTAAGTTTTTAGTACTTTAATATTCAGTTTATACTTTCTTATTAAGCTTCTTATTTCTTGACACGATCTTAAGTTATGTCCTTGATCTCTTGTACTTATAATCTAGCTACAAGCTAATATAATAAAGTTTTGTTATCATAAAAATATGTAAGTTTGTGCAAATATTCTCCCTTTTAATGACTGCACAATAAGACTATTGTGTATGGGAGCTTTTGAATATAGTTTTTGAAAAGCATTTTCCTCTCTCCATTTTGACGTTATCAAAAAAGATTAAAATTAATAAAACAAGAGGCTAAATATACTAAATGAAGTTGAAAGTTCGAATCTTCTTAAGTCAAAGCTCTTCGTTAATCTTTGATTAAATTCTATCCGTCAAGAAAAGAGTTAAATGTTCACCGCTAATACATTATGCTATGCATGATCAACAAAATAGAAATGCTAGGAAATCATGTGAAGTCCTTTGAGGTGGATTCTCCAATATTGATATCTTCTCATGCACGACGGTTTCCATTCTTGCATTTACCTTTGACAAGTTTAAGACCTTGGCAAGGTCCATCTTAGATGCAGATGTCAATATGTTGTTTTCCATGCATTGTCGTTATCCCCTAATCCTCTTTATATGCAAACAAATTTGTTCTTCGGCACTCTCATATTTATTCTCATGTACTCTTATTTTCAGATACATAATGGTTTGATTTCATTGTTCCTTTTTGAATCCAAATACATCTACCTCTCCTTTTGTGATTAAAATTTGAACTAGAATCATAGTTATACATTTCCTTTTTCCTTTTTCGTAACTAAGTGATAAAAATAGTTTCTTTTTAAGCTTAACAATATCTTTTTTTATGTGAGTTATTTGATCTTTAATAATATTTAATTCTTTCTCGAGCTATTCATTTCCCTTCTTTAAAACTTTTAAGTCATTAACAAAACAGATTTGTCATTTACTAAATTACTTTTGATTTTCCTTTAAAGACTACTTCTTTTTCATGTATCATAACTTATATAAAAGAACTTGAGAGGCATTTAAAAGTTGGGATTTTTACACCACGAGCGTGATAAACTTTTGTAAGTTCACCATAGCTCTTGACATCTTCATACCCCACTCCCCTTACACACTTAGAAACTCTTACACCACAACCCTTATGGTCAATTCCTGACCATTTGGATTTTAAAGTATTCATCATAATCCATCAAATATATATATAAAATTTACCCTTCATGTTAAACCATACTTATAAAGAATACCCTTCTATCTCCTTCCTCCCCCTCCCTTACCCCATGCCACCGGTCCTCTTTGTCTCCCGCCTCCCATTAATGAATCCTTTCCCTCTCCTCATCCCTGACCAAGACTAGCAATGCAGTAAGTTTGGAAGCAACAAGAAATACATCAATGATGTCGGTGGGTGAATGCCATCGCTCTCTAATTAGGGTGTATCCGTAGGTGATGCAAAGAAGCTAGCAGTGACCTTCAGAAGTAAAGTGTGCCCCATGCTAATTGAAGTGGTAATTTTCCTGAGATTGAACATAGTTCCCACCATTGTCTTGCAACATGATGCTTGGAATCGTATGTCGTACCTACATTTACCTACGTAAGAATAGGCTATGACAATCATTATCATCATCTCTACCCCATTCTCGGTGTGTAACCTAATCCTCCACATCATGCTCTACCTTCTCTACCACCATGATTACAACATCACCTTTGTAAGGGTGCTCTTTTTGTTATCTTGCACACATCAGAGAAATCCCCTATTTCCCACGATGGTGGGTCCATGGTATACAAACTTATAAAGCATTGTCATGATAAAACCTACTAACATCGTACCATCACCGCCCACCCTCCTCAATGCAACCCTTACAGGTATCGGCATGGCCAAAACCATGCAACACATTGGCATGACTGAAAGCGATTGGGTTTCTTCAAGACTTGGAAGGGAGAGGAAGAAGATGTGAAGAGGAGAAGAAAGATGAGATGTAGGAAAAATATTCACCAATGGATTTCTCTATGGTTAGATTAATTGAAGAAGAGTTAAATTGACCATAGTCGTCCTTGTGTAAAAGGAAGTAAGATTACGGGGCCTTGGGGTAAATATGAAAATCTGAGGGATTATGGTATAATTGCAAAACTTTACAGGGATCGTGATGTAAAAATCTATAAAATGTTCATCATAAGAAACATTTATCTCATCTTTGTTTCCCTCGATGATTTCAACTACTCCCATGTACGCTCTTTTTTCTTCTTCACAACTACAGGAGTATTCTCAATTTGCTTGCATTACTTTTCTTCTTGGATTTTATTTTGAATCTAAAATTCTTCCTTAGTTAGGACAATCTTTTTCATGTGCCCTAGCTTGTTGGATATGAAATATTTTACTTCTTTTTCTTCTTTTTTCTCGTGAACAATGACTTAAACTTTTGGATGATGATTGTATTATCTTCATCGCTATTGGACCTTTCCCCCCATTTACAGTGAGGTAATGTTAACTCCAACCACAATATAACTCGCCTCCGACATGAGAGAATATTAGATCTGAGAATGTAATAAAATGTTTAAGTTTGGTAACATGCCTCATCAAATAAGAGACAATTTTCATCTTAATTTTTATATAATACAGGTGCAATATTAGATCTAAGCATGCAATAAAATGTTTAAGTAATATATATAGGAATGAGCACACACATACCCTAGGATCTCAATCCAATGGGTAAGTGGATAATCAAACAAAATCCTCTTTGATGTTCAAGCTACAGCCAGGGTCAAAGCCAACAATGGTCAGAGACCACCAATTACACTAATGGTGGTAAGACCACTGACTACATGGCAGCAAGGAGGGAGGGATCAACAACAGGTGAAGGAGACTATTATATTAAACACCATTGAGCTTTGATATTACTAGTTAGTGAAGGGAGTGAGAAGCTTATTGATCAATAAGGGGTGAGGGAAGACCATTATATTTAGCTATTGAAGGCCCACTAAACTAGCCATCATTGTTGTGGAAGCTTAGTCTTAGGGGTTGAGCTTTGATATTACTAGTTGGCATTGTGAATTTATATGTTTCTCGAAGCCATCACTCATCTGTAAAGGATCGAGTACTCCCCCTATCGGGTGCTTTCAACATTTGTCCTCGTGGACGAGCGAGGAAGCCTTCCTCCTTGCATCACATAAGTTGAGCCGAGGTTTGCTACATCTCTTTTTCCAACCTCAGCTTCTCCTGAGACTAGTCATGGACATCACAAAATGTCATTCAAAATGGTATTTCCATCATAACAATTTGATTGTTTCGAATTTCATTTAATATCTCCAAATTACACTTTAAAGCTTTTTTATATTTGGTGGTTTTCGTTAATACATTTATAAGTTAATTTCCAACTTTATTCTGAACAAATTAGGTTAAAATATCTTTGTAACTCACGTCAGTTTTAAAAAAATAATTTTCATCTTTGTAATTTTTAATACATTTTTATATTCCCAATCAATTATTTTCAGTAAAATGAGTATATACTTTTGTAAAATTTGTTTGTTCTGTGTAAACTTCATGCTCTTGTTCTAAGTATTCGTGTGTAAACTCAACTTGTAATTTTTTCATGCTTTTTAGTGGGTATGTTCCTTTTTGTAAAATGCATAGATTTTTGTAATTTTTTCATACTCCTTTTGTAAATTTTGTATGGTGATGATAACATAAAAATACAAGTTCGTAATTTATAAATTATTTGGTATTTGTAAAATTAACAAATAAGTATATTATTATAATATCAATTATGTGAAAATAGTATGTCAAAATGAAAAATAATACCGCTCCTTTGGTCCTTTGTGCCCTTGCCTCATGATGAATCTCCATTTTATCACCTTTATTCTATCATTTTGGCCTTAAAAACCCTATCTAATGCATGTAAATATCATTAATTTATGCAAAATAACATTCATTACTCATTGCATTTATTGTATAAATAATATTATTTTTAATGCCAAAATTATAGAATAAGAGAAGAAAATAAAAGAATAAAGTATGAAAGGTATTTTATGGCCCTAAACCTGGAGACCATTTAAATAATTGAGTTGGTCGACAAGAAATAAAATAAGGGGAGATAAGGGCCAAAATACAATAAAAATCCAATTCATTTATTCATTCAATAAAGTATTTTTGCCACCCATTTTATTCTTTATTATTTATACATCAAATAAAGAAACTTTAAACATAAAAGTTGTAGATAACAATATAAATAAAAATACAAAATTGAGTTTGTACAAAAATAATACACAGTGTACTTTTTATACAAAAAATAAAAAGTCAAAATCCCAACTTCATATACCCATATATTTCAAATAAAAACTCAAAATGTATCAAAATCACCCCTAATTATATATAACTTTTAATAAGCTATTTAATGGAGGTGGTTTCATATTTTTTAGAATTAAGATGTGAAAGTTAATATTGATTTTATTCATTATTCATTATTTATTTTTATAATTTTATATTTTTATAATTTTGTAAATATTATTTATAACATATGTACATATTGAAATTATAATAGAATCACAAAGAAAACACAAATAAAATAAGTCTATATAAAACGTAGGCAAAATACATATACTAATACATGCATATAAATAAAAGTGAAGATCGTTCTTTTATTATTTATTCTTTTATATTTTTATACTCTTGTAAATATTATTTATATTATTAAAAATTTAAAGTTAAATAAAACCCATGAAAATACATTAAAATGAAATAACGTATATAATACACAGATAAAATACCTATAAGTATAGCTATATAATATACACCCCTATTTATTTTAGTATACAAATGACACCACAAAAATATAATAAAAATATACTTGTGCACATAAAAATAATTTATGAATATATCAATAAGAGAATGAAATAATAAAATATAATATATAAAATAAAAATAAAATAAGCCAATATATAGATGAACATACCTATAAATATACAAGTAAAAATAACTTGTAATAAATAACATAAAAAATAAATAAAAATCATAAAAGAATACTATATAAAATAATAAAAAAAATTATTTTATATGAGAAAAATCAATAAAATCGTTCACTATAATTAATTAATAAGAATAAAACACCTAGTTTTGTCTTTTAGCACTGACCTGGACCAATGGCAGCGCCCCGTCTGTTGACCCTCGGTCAACTGTCCCTCCAGACCCCCTGAGTTGACGTGCATGTCTTTTCACTGATTTTGTGCCATTTTCCCAAGTCGATCCTTCCTTCAATCATGCTCGCTTCCTTCAGAGAGAATCATCATTACTCTTCCATGATCCACGCTGGCTCTTGAGATTCTTTGTACATAGTTTCGACTTCTGCCAAATCACGGGTCAATAAGGGTTCTCGTCCATGTAGTTAAATAAATCCTCCTTCTCCATTTTCTTCTTTGGTCATCTTCCAACCACTAACACTCTGTCTTCGGCCAATCGGGCATCCTTGTGACAGGGGAGTCCCCTGAGGTCTACAATGATTGAAGGAGTGTTAGAGGTGCACCCAAGGCGGAGCTTCAACAATGTCTCTTCTCCCTAGTCTCCGGCCAGGTATGAGCTATGCCCTTTACATTTCCTAGGTAGATTTTGATCTCGACTTTCATTTAGTGCAATTTATTTCGTGTTTTAGTTAGGGATATATATTATATTAGTTCGTAACCCTTGTCGGAGTTCTCGAGCTCCGGCAGTTGTTTCACTATCCCACATTATTCCCTGACCTCACCTCCATCTCCATCTCGTTCCCTCTCCACTTCTCCACCTCCCTCATCCCATTTGACCAACCAGAAGAACGCTGGATCTGTGATTCAAGGTTCTTCCTCCACCATATGTCAAACCTCCTCGCTCCACCTCACCCCCACCATCAATCCTCCACTAATAAAGGCCTGGACATCCTGCTTTTCTTGTGATGCTTTTACGCCTTTTTGCGTGTCCGGAAGGCTCCATTTGAGTAGCATAGACAACTTGAAATTGGGGCCCAGGTCGTGCACCATCACTAGACATTTTGGAGAATTTGGTCTACATTTGAAGACACCATCTCACGCAGAGGACTGCTGGGAAAAAAAGAAGCCTTCGGCAGAGGGATTGGAGGTCGGAGGAGCTCGCAAGACCAAATCCAAACTCACCCATGCGAGTTCATACATGTTCTTCCAAGTCTCCCCTTCGTCGTTCGATCAAGAGCCATTCTCCAGATCTTCCAGATGTCGTCCGATTGAGCCACTCCTTCATTGTAGATCTTAGTCATGAGATCTAATCTCCACCGTCGGATCATGAAGGGGTATCATCCGTCCAGGTGCGCCACGTGCATTAGTGAAAGCTCCCTCAACCGTCCGATGGAGCATGTATATGGGGTAAATTGCATATCTTAGCTCCGACTTTTTGTATTTATTATTTAGTCCTATAAATAAAAATATAATGTGTAAATAAAATGGACATTTTGTATAAAGGATTCCGTACTTCTTTTAATTGCATTTTTGTCTCATCCATCTCAGCTCACGTGTAGTCCCACGTAAGTTGGGCAAAATTCATGTATGCAATGGCAACTTTCTGTAATTAAAAAATAATATAACAAAATTACAAATATGTTGTATATTTTTGTCTAAATTGCATCTGAGCCCTCACTGTTTATTTTATTTGCAATTATACCCCTATTAGTTTATGTATTTTATGTTCTTGGATTCATTTATTAAAATGGTACCCTAGCTCCTAAATTGTGCAAAAATAGGGTAGAAGCTGGTAGCATATTATTTCACGTCATAAATTTATTTTTGCATTTTGGGCTACTTAACCATTTATTAACAATCAAAAGGAGTTTATTTTTGTTCTGTCTAGCTTAGAAAATGCAAAAAAAATATAAAAACGTAACCAAAAATCACTAAAATGGAAAAGGAAAAAGCTTAAAAATTGAAAAACTCCAAAATCTTCATAAGAATCTAAAAAATCATCAAAAAAAAATCGAAAAAATATGTTTTTTTCTAATTTATAATTTTCTTTATATAAATATTTATATATAAAAAATGATTTGAGTTATTTTGGACCTTATTTCCTATTTTAAAAATTCAAATCAATACAGATATTTAAGTAAACCCCATTTTAGTTTTTAATTTAAAAATACATAAAATTGGAAAATTTCCAGAAAAATCATAAAAATATTAGAAAGATATATAACCTAAAAAAAATTATTATTCTTTTTATTTATATTTACTAAGAATTTATAAGTATATTATTCTATATTATATATAGCCCTATATATCCTACACATATGTATTTAAAAGAAAAAAGAAAATTTAAAATTTAAAATATAAAAAATATAAAATTAAAAACAAAAAATACAACAATATAAAACAAAAATAAAATAAAATAACTAAAAATTGAAACCTACAAAAACAATAAAAATGGAACAAGAAGATAAGAACAAGTTTTATGCGCATTATTTTGCCCCCATATACTGTTTGCTCCCCGAGTTTGACCTCTACACATGCTTACATCTATACATACATGTTGTAGAGTTATTATAAATTTTCACTCCACATTTTAATATTTATTGCTTGATTCGTATTGTGGGCCAATTATTGATTGATCTGAGGTTCTCGTCGGTCACCTCGGTTGCAATTGCCCTCCCCCCTTCTGTGGAACACACGATTGATTGGGAATCATAGTTTATTAAATGTAGTCGTTGTTGAGGAGAAATCCGCATGGATGGTGATTCTTTATTTCGCCCATCTCTCTTGTTCATTTATTTTTTTTGCATTTATTTCTTCTTGTCATTTATTTACTTTTTATTATTATTTGATATTAATTGTGAACTGTTCTGGACACTCCTTCTTGTTGACTTTATTGCGAGGGACCACCACACGTGGGAGGACTTCTTAGGAGGACATGTGCACCCAATCAAGGCGGAGCCATCCTTCAGACGTAGTTGGCAGTTGGGAGCAAACATGAAGGAATTTTTGAAGACAACTCCCTCACACTTTCTTTTTTAATTATTTTTATTTATTTAACTTGTAATTTATGTGAGAGATCGAACATTTATTTGTAATAATTTGGATTCTGACAGGTACAAGTACTTTGCGAGGTCTAGTGCTCAAGGGACTGTTCCCTTGGGGGCCTCATTGTTTTTTTTTCGCATATTTTATCGCTTTTTTTTCTTGGTTTTCCAATTTTTGTTTTATTTATTTTGTGTGAATGAGACCTAGACTAGGAGTTGTTTCTTGATAGATTAAGGTCCAAAGCCCTAATATATTTGCATGTTCCTATAGATTCACTTCTGAACTTAGCCAAGTAATAATTGATGGTTGTTTGGATTAAAACTCGCGCACCGTGAGAGACATCATACATCGCTAGCAGGACCCATTGTAGCGAGCACTAAGATGTCTCTAAGACTGGACCTTAGGATTTGTCTGCAAATAATTAACATATTGTGCTTCACGATAAATAGCAATTACTATTCTAGGGCGATTTCATTAGATTACATTGCATGTAGTATAGTTTTCAATTCTGTTATCTTTAGATTACATCGCATGGAGAGAGCTGGGAAACACTGTAAATCTTTTGACTTTACATGCACATCGATTTCCATCTTGCACAGCTTTTCCAACCTTCTCCCTCTGATTTTGCTCACTTAGGATGCTAAATGGAATTGAAAACATCGTTAGGCACATGCATTGAAAAATAAAAAAAAAGTGATAACCTAAATAAAATTGGGATTGCTAACTCTATTGGGCCCTTAAAAATAAAATGTAGTGGATTCATTGCTTTTGGAGAGAAAATCCCTCATTGTCTGAGCATTTTTATTCCTACATAAACGCTAAGGATTAGTGCCCAAATCCCAGGCCTATCTTTGGTTTGTACACCTTTGTTCAAATAACCTAACTCTAAAATGGAAAAGGTAAAAGACAACCATCTTGGTCTTTATTGTGTTGAGTAGGTGAACTGGGGGTTTGCTTTGTACATTAATTGTGACTTTGAGTCCATCTGCATTTTCATTACTCTTCGAGTCTTCAGTCCCATCAATGTGAGTCACCATATTTTATCATTGAGCTCCTCTACCTCTCTTGTTAATATATTTCCTCATTTGCCTCTGAATCGTGATATTGGGTCTTGAGCCCCTCCGTTTTAGCAGGACTTTGCAGATATCTTCTTTTCCCATATCACCCATCACTAGTCCGGTTCAAGGGGACCCTCTCTTTGAACCACAATTTTGTCTATGTCAATTTTCATCTTGTCCGCCCTCCTCATTCCCTCCGTATCAACCCTTCTTCTACCCTGGATTGTTGTGTTTGTAAATAGGGCATGCATAGAGGTTTATGGTTTACATTGATTATTTGTAAGTCGAACACGTTTTGAGGATGCCGAGATTGACATGCTACTTTGGGTGGATTTGATTTCGGTAAGTGCATAGATACTATTGACGATTTTTATTTTCAGCATGATTACTAGGTGTAACTCTTATTTGAAGATTTTTGATCACGCACACCAGATTAAGGGTGTGATGTATTTTGATGTTTTAATGATGATTTCATGAGCTATGCTTAGACAATCTATTCTACGGTTCTTCCAGTCTCGATTTAGAGGTTTGATTGAATATCTTGATATGTATTTCAGAGCGATGGTGTGCGGAACCCACATGATCCCACTCATCTCCCTGACTAATCCATCCTTTATCTCCTGATTCTTTCATCCACCTGTAGGACTTAGAGGATTTCTGCTTATATCTTGAGTCATCTCAGCTGATCTGATTGACTTGAGGGACCACATTGTGACTGATGAGATTGACTTTCTCATCCCTCCTACGATCTTATGCCCTCTGATTGAGGATTGATTGATTATTCTGAGGAATTGATATTTGATGCTAGCATTCCATGATCTGATTGACCTACTTTGCATTACTCCCCGAGGACTATCTATGGGAGGACGAAACAATTTCTATAGGATCGGTTTCACTCACTACTGTCTTGTCGGAACATGAAAACCGAGTCATTTGATATATGCTATCAGTCTCACTATTTGATTGTGCATCCAATTTATCAGAGCATAGGGGCCAATTTTACTGACTCCTTCGAGTCTTCTCTCCATGATGGTCCTCGCAAGGATGAGTCTCACTTTTCTGATTATTCTCTGCTCAGTTATTAGTACTCCCAAGGGTTATCTACGAGAGAATGTGACATTTTTTCTATCATTTGGTCTCTTCTGCTGGGTAGCCAACCTATTGTTTATCGAGAATCGATATGTTTTACTCCTTTGAGTCTGCTCTCCTTAATGACCCGTTGCAAGGGAGAGCCTTGTTCGGACTATTCTCTGTCTTAGTTTGCATTACTCTCCGAGGACTATCTACGGGAGGATGCAACACATTCTTTAAGCTCGATTCCACTTGCTGATTATTTCTTATATATGATAGTGTTAGCAATGTGAGCCCGGGGCGAACCATCCTACAATAAATGTTATTGTAATGTTTGATATATCAATAAAAGTTATTGTTTTATTTCACTCCCTATCTGAAATTAAGTGAATGAATGCACTATAAGGTCCCTCCGTATAATTTGGTTATGTACCATGGCCATCTCAAATAATCACACAATTGTTAATTCAATAATTGAATCATAGAGGTTTGTGTTTGGATGAATATCTAAGGAGTTAGATTGATGACTCATCAAACACCGTCAAATGATTGTGAAGAGATGATCTCCATCCTGAGTAGGAGATGGTAATCCTTTCTCATATAGGTTGATATTTGACCGACCTTCTGATGCAGGTCCTCTGCATAGTAATAGAGATTCGGAGGTGTCAGATTAGTTAGGTCAAAGAGTTGACTTAACGAGATCAAGATAACCAAAGTCCTATATCGAATACTGTCACGATATAGGCACACATCATCTGACCGGAGACAGATGTAATACTATATGTCTAAGTGTGTACATTTGGTAGACCAATAGGTTGATGGCCTAATCAAGGTCTATATACTGACGAGCTGGTGTGCATATAAGGGCATATGAGTAATACAATCTCTCAAAGGGGTCATACAGGTTCACTTTTGAACCGGAAGACATGAGCTCACTCATGAGATATTGGGATTGATAAATTCCATGCATGGTCATCTCGCTTATGAAGCTTGACAGAATTTAGAGGTATGATATATGCTTTTGGAAAGAATATGATCGATACCAAATCCCAGTGATCAAATGAGAATATTAATGATAAAACCCTGAAGGTGACAGTCTAAAAGAGATCTATAACTTCGGGTTTATTCAAGGTCTTCCAGTATGTAGGATGTACAAGTATTGGGAATACCTGAGGGTGATGTGATCATAAATGATTGTATAACTATGACGCTTCCATTCTAAGGGAGTGATGAAACATGTCTGGATTTTAGTGACTCCTCTCAGTAGAGAAGTAACTTGATCTTAGTCCAAGTGTTGGACATTGATCTGAATGAGATTCAGATGCAATGAGAAGATTAAGTTTACGGACTTGATTTAATCAAGTATCTATGGGAATCCGTAAGATCTGGATTTGAGATATGATCTCAATGTCCAAGTCACTATACGTGGAACAATACCAATCGCCATGTCCTTATCTCCAAGTATCTGGGAGAAAACACACTATTGTTGAAAGAGTTCAAGAATAATTCCTTTGATGAATTATGTATCCAAGCAATAATATATTGATAATTAGATGAGATTTAATTATCAAGAATAATATGAATGAGATTCATATTATGAGAATGATTATCCAAGATAATTAAATGAGATTTTAATTATCAAGGAAATGCAGAATATGGATAGTACTATCCATGCTATCCATAATATCAATGTATATTATAAATATGATATATATCATATTGGGAGAGAGCACATTTGTAAATAATATTTACTAATTGATTGTTAATGTGAATTGGATTCACATTAAGCAATTAATTGGAAATTAATTTACATTTTTGTTTGGGTTGTGAATGTGATTCATATTTTTTCAATGGCATGATTGAAATATTTGCTAATTAATTTGGGATTAATTTAGTGAGTATATTTGAAATAAATATTGTTGCAAATAATTAAAAGGATAATGGGATTTTATCTCATAAAATAAAGAATATAAAAACCCACCTAATGAAGAGATGGCGTCACCCATGAATTATTCAAGGGTGACACCCCATCTTTTTAGGAGGAGATTTTTATCCTCTTTATTATCTTGTGTTAATTAATTTTATTAAGTTAAATTATGTTGATGATAATGCAACATATATTTAATTTAATATAAATTAATAAGTTGTTGCTTTATTAAACAACAATGATCATGGCCATTGACTAAAAACACAAATCAATCTAACCGTTGATTTTGTGTGTCCCGTGGATTGTGATCCATGGACTCCCAAACTACTATATATGAGAGGGCAACCCTATCCCTTCAGAACATGCATTAAGTTGCTCTCTCTCCTTCTCTCATTTCTCACCCCCATCTCTCTGTAAGAGTGGCCGTCCACTCTGAGTTCTTGAGAGAACTACAATCGTCGCTACACCGTCGTGCTGTCGGATTTCTTGTCTTCCATCGTGACTCTAGCATAAGTAGAAGACGTCAGATTTCGTTGGACGAAATCAAGAGATTCAAGGCTTGAATCTTCATCGTGGATTGCGGGAAAGCACGCATCTCATCATCGCACCCACAAGTGTCATCTTCATGGATCGGACTTGAGTAAGGAGGATCTCTTGTTATAGAGATCAAGTGATCGCAATCACACTTCAAGAGGTATTTATAATACTTTGTGGTTAGATGAAACGATCCAAGAAATGTTCTTGGGATCATGTGGTTTCATCATATGATTTAAAAATTTAAAATTTTGTTGCACCGAACAACTAATGCGACTAGGTCGCTCCCCGAGGGTTATCTGCAGGACACTGGCACATTTTCTCGACTTGTCGATCTCTTCTGCTAGTAGCCGATCTGTCACCTTCCAAGACCGCTTCTGATGATCCGGTCTGATGGATCTGATTCCTTTTAGTCTACTCACCTTGACGACCTTCGCAAGGGTGAGCTATGTCTGACTATTCATTGATTAGCATGTATCACTCAATAAGGGTTATCCGCGGGAGGATACATCACTTTTTAGGTACTCGATTTCACTTATGGTGTCTCCTATCTGGTGGAGCATGAAGCAGAGTCGTCTGATACGTGTACTCGATCTCATCTCTGATTGTATCTTCGATCTATTGGAGCATAGAGCCTAATCTTCTAATTATTTTGAGATCTTTGATTCATCTGAGTCTACTCACCTTGAGGACCCTCACAAGAATGAGCCATGTCATGCGGTGCTTGGTATGTTTAGGATTTTTTGCGGGTCTAAAGTACATCTGACACACGGCGGAAATGGAGTCGTTGTGGTGACCTACAAGAAACCCTAATTAGTCAACAATTAACCACAATGATAATTGAGGAAAAAACAATGCGGAGTTAAAATTTATTATTACTCTACAATAAATTTTTATAGTGCAAGTATGTAGAGTGTTGAACACATGGAACAAACAAGATAGATCGTGACAATGAATGCACAAAATGTCATTGTGAATTATTTATATATATAGCTCTTTCTTGTGTGGGTTTTGATTTTTTATTTTTTTATTTTTGATTTTATATTTTATATTTTGATTTTTAATTTTCTGATTTTATATTTTCTTTTTATATTTTTAAATTTCTTTTTCTTTCAAACCGGATATAATATATATAAGGCTATATATGGAGTATATATACAAGAGAAGCTATGGTATAGATAAATATTAGTAAAAATAAGCAAAATAAAGGAAATAAAATCCTTTTTGTATTTTACCTATTTTTTCCTATTTTTTTTTATTTTTAAGAAATTTGCTAATTTATGTATATTTTTAAAGGTCAAAAATACCCTGAAATAGAGATTGAATTAAATAGTTGAGATTAAAATGGAGGGGAAAATACTAAACAGTAATAAAATTGTTCTAAATTAATATTCATATAAAGATAATAATATAAGAAAAATATAACATCAAAAATAGATTTTTTTGGGATTTTTAGAAATTTGTATGTTTTTCTAAGTGTTTTTATGATTTTTCTACATTTTTGAGTTTTCTTTTATATGTTTTACTGCTTTTTTTGTTTGAAGTTGTAAAATAAGTAAAGGAATAAGATATATATTTGGAATTTTTCAAAAATTTTTTGTAATTTTTATGTATTTTATAGTGCAAACATGACTAAAATAGGATGTTTTTATTTTTAAGAAATAGTAAAAAACTTCAAACTACGAAGAAAAAATGTGTACGTGAATGTATGTGCAATCAGTAAGCTACAACTATTTTTGTGGATTGTTTTGACTTTAATTGCTATCTAAAATAAATAAAGGCAATAAAAGGAAACTACACTACTCACAAGGGCATATATGTAAATAACATAAAGTTCCAGGGCCAAAGTGCAATTTAAACAAAAATATTTAACATAATATAATAGTTCTAAGACTCAATAGAAATAACCAGAGTCCCAAGGGTCTTACTGCAAAAATGCCAAACTCACGTGTATCGACACGTGGGCCACGTTGGCGTGGACCAAAAAGTAATTATCAAAAACTCAGGGGTTATTGTGCAACTTATCCAAAAATATATAACTGAATTTAAAAGTTACTGGACCAAACTGAATGTGTTTGTGGACCAAACAAAATCGTGAGGGTCTGCCTGCAAAATAGCAAAGCTCACGTATCGGGACACATGAGCCTCACTAACAAGGACCAGAATGCGAACACCTTAAAGTTTAAGGGCCATGATGTAAAAATTACACAATAGATAAAATGACCGTGGAAAGTTTATAGACTAATACTTAAATATAAAAACTACGAGGTGAATAATGCAAAATACCCATGCAAGGGCATGATCCAATGAGCACGTTGCACCCATTTATCCACGTGTCAAGATCTGGTCGCGCGATGACATTTTAGGTCAGATGGACAAGATTAGATCCTAGCGGAAGATCTGACTGTAAGGGCCTGTAGGGATCCAACAACGGCTGGATGGTCTGGAAGAACTGGCGTAGATTGACGGTTGAGAAGGGCGACGGAAAAACCGGGAAGAACTCGTCATGATGCAAGATTTCACCGTCCAGATCTTCCTCCTCCGACCGGATGTGATGCTCCAAAATGGCCCAAGCGCTTCCTAGGATGACCCTCTAATGGCTGGAAGCTCCAAAACACTCCAGTGACGACCGAAGCTCACCTGCGAAGTCGAGGAAGCCCAGAGGCTCTAGATACCTCCGAGGAATCAAAATGGCTCCTAGGTGGTGTGTTGTGCTCCTGTATCTAAAAAAAGAGTCAAAGGGTCAAGGGCAAATTGCCAGGACCTGTTGCGTGCGAAATGGGCAGAAGGTGGAGTCAGGCAGTGCTCCTCCGATGACAGCGGAGGAAGAGTAGCTGAACGAACAGATCGAAGGTCAATCAGGGAGGAGTGAAGGGTGGAACGCGTGGGGTTCATGAAGGGAAAAGAGGTGAGGGTGGAATGCGCGTTTGAAAAACAAGGGGCAAACAAAGGAGGGTTCATCAGAGCTCAACTCCGGAAAACTACAAAGGGATGGGTTTACAACTTAAAACATGCAATTAAACTTTAAAACAAAAGCAAAAAACGATACCTAGGGGATAATATAATCTAAGAAAACAAGAATAAAGTCCTCTGTGGCTGACAGACCAAAGGAGATAACCTCGACGGTGGGCTTCGCCGGAGATGGATGGATATACTTGCCTTTGCTAGTCCCTAGCAAACATTTATGCAATAAGTGCAGAAAGTAAAAAAACAAAGAAAAGAAAAAGAAAGAAAATGGATTAAGTTCAATTATCAAACTCGTCTTCATAAAATCAAAGTTTGGAGCTTAAGTCAGACCTTTGGAATTTTAGTGTAGGCAAAACCTGAAAGGGAATCCGATTTGAAATCCAACAGCCTTCGAGAATCCCAAACTCTGCTCAAGTCTCCTCAATAGACAGGTCATAATATTTCATCTAATACGCAAATCCTTACGACTATGAAGCTAACTCGTACAGTGTATGTGATAGTGGCTCTCCCCAACTCAAATGACAAAGAGTGACTTATCTAATATGACAACCCATTGATTCCTCAATCCAACAACTCCTTCCTCGAGGAGCGGCGTATTCCCTTCTAACTTCAAGTGACAACCAACTCAATAGGAGGGGGTGAAGAGAAAAATAGACGATAGCCAGTGTAACCACTTATCCTAGGATACAGGATCAGTGTACTCAAGTCATCCAACTGCAGGCTCACATGATTTGACTTTGAAGCTCAAGCTACTTATTGACTATACAAATATGTACACTCTGACAGGCATTTATTTTCAATCAGGCATGTCCACTTTTTTGGAGTTTTTTCCTATTTTTGAAATACTATATGCAACAACATTTACGAAAGGAGTTTTTCCTCTTGAGCTAGTAGACTATCCCTCTTTTGAAGCATTATTGCAACCCACACTCTCCTGTCTTTAGAGTTCACTGTCACTGGACGAGTTGGGGTGCACTTCCCTCCCTAGACGAGGACAAATGTTTCCACTTGTGTGCGTCTCGTACCAGCAAATCCAATCCCCTCACCACTCCAACTGAGTTGAGCCATGTGAAAGGTGTAGGTGTCCAAGTTAGGTCATTATCCACAAGAGTCGTGTGTGTGCTCCGAAATAATCTACTTAGGCAGTCAAGAATCCATTGAACCAAGTCTCACGGTCCTCAAAGAATTAAGTCAACTAGGCCCGAAGTACCTCAATTCCAGCTCCTATCAGATTCCTATTATTAGGTAGATTTAAGGTCCAACCAAGATCCAATCTTCGGATTTTATTTAGACTTGTTCAATTATCAAACTCAATATGAAAAAATGCAAATGCTATGCAGAAAATATTTTTGTGATGCAATTTTTCAATAATTTTAAACTTTTTATGGATTTTTGAAAGAGATGATGTAGATGCATTTTCTTGTATTTTCAAAAAGGTTTTGCAAATGTTTTTGATATTTTTAGTTTTGCAAATATTTTGGGAATTTTAAAAACAAATTTTTTTGGTTCAAATCTAGATACAAATATTTACATGGGGATGCATCTTATATTTACAAGAATTAGATTTTTAAGAATTTACAAGGGATAAGTAATCAATTTTATAAGTAAGTACGTATATATACAATTAATAATGAACTTTGGCATGATGTATATATTCTTCAAATTATTTGAAAAAGATTTTACAAATAATTTTTAGAAATTATTCCAAAATAATTTTGGCAAATAATTTTTACAAGCGTTTAAACACATTTGAAAATCATTTTGCAAAGGTTTTTTCCAAACAATATATATATATATATTAAAAATATTTTGCAACCATTTTCAAAATCGTTTACAAATAGTTTTTCAAACATTTTTATTTCACTCAAAGAAAATAAATTTTACAAACAAAATATTTTTACAAAGGTTGAAAATATTAAACAAAATGTTTTCCAAATATTTTTCAAAATATTTTTCAAAAAAGATTTTCAAACTATTTTTCAAACATTTTGCAAAAAATATTTTTACCTGATTTATCAATGAGTAAATACAAAAAGAATTTTGAGGAATAATCATCTTTTATTAGGTGATTTTAATGAATTTAATTGTATTTCTAGTAATAATTATTATTAAAATATGAAGGTACGAGTTATGTATGAAGTATATACATAATATATACGACCCCCTATACTTAGCTTGGGTTGTGTCCTCATAGGTCAGCGAGAAAAAGAGAAGACATAACTCATACTGAGTATAGAAAAGTCTAAAGAACAAATGAATGAAGAAACGAACGAATGGGTAGGAAGTTGACCGTTCCCCTATACTTAGGATTAAATAATCTTAAGTATAGTAGACTATGCATAAAGCATGGAGGGTTAAGGGTGGGAATAAACATATTGTACTCAGACTGTCTCTTCCTATACTTAGGGTAAGATATCCCTAAGTATAGACAAGAAGAGGAGACAATGGACATGATCAAAGAATAGAAAGGACTCGGGGTGCGCACCCCCTATACTTAGGACAAAGTACGTCCTAAGTACAGAAGGCTGACAAAAAGGGGGCGGTGCCTTTTCAGTAGAAAAAGAAAATAGAAAAGGAAAAGAAGAAAAGAAGTAAAGAGATATGAAGATGAGAAAACATAGAAAAGGATGTACACATCACTTCCCCTATACTTAGGGTAAAGAAGCCCTAAGTATAGGCAACAATATGAAAATGAAATGGAACGACGAAGGAACACTCAGCTCGTCCATCACCCCTTTACTTAGGACAAAGTACGTCCTAAGAAAGGCACACACAGGAATGGGGTGGATGAGCAGAATGAAAGATGGACATAGGGAAACAAATGTGAATATACAAAATGATGGATGTACAAAGGTCAAGAAGGTCGAAAGAAAACCTTCTTGTGGGACCGCTGAGGGACAGATATGACAAGATAGAGGTTAATATCGGGGTCCTCAGTAGACAAGTGCCGATCAGGATCGACCTGGTGAAGATCCTTAGTGGTCCTAGAGTGTGAAGGCATAGATGGGTCAGTGGAAGTAGTGCGACTAGGTCCGACCTTGGTCATCTCGCATATGTCATCATGAAATGGGACGAACTCATCACCATTGGAATAAGTAAAGTAATAGTCATCCTGCGAGATGTCTCCTGGGTCAAAACCAAAAGGAACGAACTCATCAGTGGAAGTAGTCGAATCGTGTTCATCCTCAAGAGTCTCAACCAAATCGCCATGCTCATCAGAAGGCCCGAATTCCTGAATAAAAGCAAGAAGATCAAATTCCACCTTGGTCTCATCAATATGACGTTTTCTCAATGGTATCGATCGTGTAAATCTCGTAGATGTCATCAACACATCGCCAAACACGAGAAGAAGGAACTCCGAGGTCCATGCTTTCCGAGTCTTCCTCCATGGGGAGGAATTCTCGGGTCTTTGTGGAATCCAACATACAACAAAAATATATGATCGTCTCCTTAAGGTCATGGTCCTCAAGGTCGCCAAGATAGGTGAAGTCGCATCAGGTGCAAATCTCTGATCGACAACGGGTGTAGTGATGATCACTTCACTTTCGTCAACATGACGGAAGCGAATCTTTCCTGATCCATAGTCAATAACGACCCTCGCAGAGGCGAGGAATGGTCGTTCTAGGATGATTGGAGAGTTCTCCCCAGTGGAGGTCCCCATGGGCAATACAACAAAATCCATGGTATAGCTCATGCCCCGAATCGATATGACGACGTTTTCAAGGATACCCTTCGGCCTCTTGATAAATCCATCAGTAAATTGAACTATCATCTTGGTTTTCTTTAAAGGCCCTAAGTGAAGAGACTGTACCAGCGAGAAGGGTATGATGCTAATCGAAGCACCACTATCGAGGAAAGTGTGATCACAGGTATGGTCAAAGATGGTGCAACTGATGAAAGGGTTAGTTGTGTTCCTTTTCCTAGGGTTAAGATGGTGAGTGATGGCGTGAGTAGTGGCCATGGTTAGAATGTGATGCTCAGATCTGCTCCTTCTTGTTCTCTTCTTGGGATGAGGAGCAAATAAATGGCATTCAAGTCATATCGATCCACTTCATTACTCAGATTTTATTCAGTGTTGGAATTAGGGGTGCTAGTTAAGTTCGAAAAAAAGTTCGATTCGGAATAAAAAGGAACTAAATTTGAATTTGACTTCTGAAGTTGATTCCCAAAATGAATCGAATATGAATGACCTGAATTCATTCGATAATAATTCAATTTGATAATTACATGCATATGTATATATTCGTAGATTCATAAATATGTGTATACATACTACATAAATATATGCACATATAATACATACATATTTACATATACTTATATAACCCCACCCTAGGACGATCTGTATCATGTTTGAATGTTCCCATGCATGGATTTATAACATACAATTACATCAAAGTGTTGGCACGTATTTAGGGCCCATTCGGTAGGAGAATAAGCAGGAATAAGGATGGAGAATAAGGGGAATAAGGGTCTATTCTCCGTTCGGCTGGAGGATAGGAATAAGGAGAATAAGGTGAAATAAAGGTAGGTAAGGTGGGATAAAGATAGGAATAAGATTGAAATAAGATGGAATAATGGGGAATAGTCGTACCACTGGGAACCGTGTCGGGAGGAGAATTGGTCCCTTATTCCAGGGCCTATTCTCCAACCAAACAGGGCCTTAATCTATTTTTATTTGCAAGTAAATAGATCTAGAAGCCAATATATGAATATGTACTAGCAAATGTTGACATTTAAGTCACATTGAAAGATCTAGCATTTGTATTGTAGCACTAAGTATAACATGCCAAACTATGGCAACAGAGATAAGCATTTTTTCCATTTTTATTTTTATTTCGATTTTCTTCATTTATAAAGTTGTGAAGCATATTTTGATTTTTGAGTACGAGAAAAGGGTACCACCATATTCCTATTACAGAAATCATCTAAAACTCGCAAACAACCAAACTACATGGGATTAAGTGATTAATACTCCTAAATTTATTATCACACCTATGCTTTATTGGTATGATTTATTATGTTATGTCTAGATTTCACAGGTATGAGTTCCATAATGTGAGACTACACAAGAGTGGCATGTCATTGCGTGACGTGTATATGCAACATTAGATTCCCATAGTGCAATATAATCTCTTTCCATCTCTATTTACAAGTCTAGTTAGTCCATCACTCAATCTAACCAAAGCACCTCAGGTCCATGACTCCCTTAAATTATATCTTTGAAATAATGCAAGTATGCTTACTTAGTAACCAGACCCAATTTGCTTGTCACTTTATGGCATTTTAATTTCCCTCCATTATCACAGTAGAAGATTAGCTAGACATATCTTAAAGTAAGTTTTCAAGATATGTCATGAGACAGGGATGGAGGTCCTCTGTGTATCAGTGTTACAAAAGATCTAAGTTTTCACCTTTATTTCTTATTTTAACCTAATTACATTAGCCCATATTTTAGCCTAGTGATGCTAGCTCGGATATGAGTTACTAAGATAAGTATGTGATCAATTTTAGCTTGCTATTCATAAATTTGTAGGCTTTAAGAGGATCACAACGTAATCTAGGCATTTCCATTTTAATATGTAAATGTGTATGTATAATCCTACTAAACCTAGCTAATGGACCAGGAACTTGCCCACCTGGCCTGATCTTGGGGGTTGGGGGTGAGGGTGGGCTTGGGCCAGGGAAGGTAAGGTGTGGTTTGGCCCGACCAGCTTGTTAGCCACCAGTTACATGAGTGGGCCCTGGACAAGTGCCATACTGCCCTGCCTGGTCCAGCGTGCAAAAAGTAAAAAAATATTTTTAAACGTTAGATAAGATATGTACTAATATAATATAATTCTAAGGTTTTCATTTATGATACTAGTTTTACATTATAGTTAATAGCTTACATTTCAATTAACATGTCTAAACTAATTACATTAGTCCTATAGAGTGTAAATGGTGGCTCAAAATCATTTTTTGTAAACTACATTAAAACAATCAAGAAAAATAATTAAATTGACCCATGGACTGGCTCGGCCCAGACATAGGCTAGGCTTGGGCCATGAAGTATGGTCCATGGGTCGAGTCAACCTGGCTTTGGACAAAGGTTTTAGAACCTCAACTCATTTGCACCCCTCACCCCCCCCCCCCCTCATCGACCACCCTGACCTGCATTTTGGCCAGGTCAAATCCTATTAGTTAAAGACTAACTACTCAATATAAAAAATAGAGCATAAAATATCAGTCATAAAATCTAGTAGGAAAGAACGAATATTTAAACTTATTAACCCAATTCCATACATCTTATTTTCATGTTCCTCCATTCATTACCATATCATGCATTGACAATCACAGTGTTCGACTTTTTGTCAATAATATTCTTTTAACAAGCCTCTTATAGTTATATTGTATTCACATATTTTTTTATAGGAAAAAATAATATATTTAGATTGTAAAATACATACAATATGGTAAAAATTTGGCATTTTATCCATTATATTTTTTAATATTTTCTTTAAATATATAATTTTTCAACTTAATAATCTATATTTAAATTAGAATTATACAATAAAATCTTTGAAATTATAACAGTCTTCATATAAAATTTATTTATATTTATCTTAAAACATCAAATAACATTTCAAATTCGAAATAAAATGAACCAAGTTTGAATACTCGATACATAAAATGAATGGAATTCGAATTCAAGTTGGAAAATTTTCTAAAAATTCGATTCCAATTCAGATTTGAAACTTATAGAAGGAATTGAATCCAAACTTGATGGATTCGAATGCATTCGATTTGATTAACTTCTCGCGCACCAATTCATGTAACATTTCCACCAATAGTATTAAATTTGATGACTTATCATCTCCATCATGTACAAAAATATTGATTTTTTTGCAATCTTTACACAAACATAAATCATGATCAAATATATTTTCGCATGTGACCCATCATTTTCTCATTAAATGCTTACTTAATAAACAATGACACACTATCCTTGTATTTTAGGAAGTTGATGGCAAATAGTGATGTATATTATTTATCTATTAACTTGTATTAAAAGATTATCATTTGACAATTTGAACTCATAAATAAATAGATTTTTAAGGGAATATAAAGCAAGATCAATGTATTTCGAGACATCTACCAATCCATGTATCAATATTCTCAAGAGCATATTGTTGTTGACTTATCTTAAAAGAATCGTCTTATCGATCCTTGTCTAATAAAAAGTCACGATCAACATATTCATATTCTATTCGTCACACTTTGTCTGACTGTCCAACTCTTTGATAGGATGAGCAAATACTCATTACTCGCATATGCAAGATTACATTTTACTTACTACCCACTCCCTAAACGAGTTGCACAAGAATAAGATGTAACCAATCTTTCATTATAATCCGTGTTATGTTAAATTCACTCCTAATCCTATGAAACAACACATTTTCTCTTCTACCCAATTCCCCAAATGAGTTTCAAATTGAATGTTAAAATTCACCTCCAAATCTAATTACCCAACTCTTAACACCGCCTATCTCAATCCAATTCATGACCATCTTTACTCAAAATCACAATTTCAATACTCGGTTAGCGAGAGAAAGGTTGTTATTACTTAGGGACGTTGTTGGCGTGGCCAAAGGAGTTGAAATCATCAACGATAAGGATTCCTTAGTCAAGGTAGATAATGATCGCCTTGACTACTTTCAAGTAGAGGGAGATCTCCTTAAGGAGCCAATAGGATCATCTATGGTCATCCTTGAGGTTCTCTCCTTGGTTGGAAAGAGCTCTTGCTTCCTTGAGCAATTCAATAATCCTTTAGCTACGACAACTTGATTGGCTAGAGTAAGTCCTCATTGCCAACGACCTTGCAACTCCCCGGAAGGTTTCAAGGAAGGACTACATTTTCGAAATTCCTCCAAGCATGGTTTGTAACAATATCACCATATAGACCAATGACCATTTCTCGTTTTCCTAGCGATTTTTCAAGCATAGCTACACCAATTTGCCCTTATTGCCAACAATCTATTCCTTCATATATTAAGCACATATCCCAAAACTTAGTCTCTAACAAAGTCTCTCATCTCTACAAATAGAATTAAGACACAAATTTTCAAATAATAAATCTGCACAAAAAACTATTATAATCATTCAATCAAACATAAAAATGTAAAGAAAACACCATGAATTTCCATTGGTACATTCCATCGAATATATGCATCATATTACAACCCTGATCTATTAAATTAAGAAGTTTACACTCTTCAAAAATTTATATTCTATGCAATATATTGATTTACAATGTAATAATAAACTTGAATTCAAAAATATGAAGAAAAAATACCTTAAATAAGGGCACCCCTAGATCGTTACGAATGAGAAAAATCCTAACAGTTTTAGCACGGCCGTTGGGGGAAGATAAATAGTTGAGAGCTTTCCTAACGATTACGGTGGACCGTTACGAGATATTAAGCTCCCCTAACATTTCAGGCGACGAATATCGTTATGAAAATCCGTTAACTTAGAGGTTTATTCAGTTCAATGGCCACGTAAACCCTATGGATATAATTCAAATCTAAAGGCATGTATTTGGTGTTAGATTCCAGCACACTTGAATTATCTAGACAATGCGATATCAATAATGTGTTAAGTCAACATCTCCATAGCCACTTATTTGTCTTGTAGCTCATATTATTCAACTAATATCAAAAAAAAACCAGACAGCAACTGAGCAACATGACAAGAACCTGTAAAATCACACTGTAACTTACAAGTATATATCTTCACCTATCATAAAACCAAACTTACGAGAATGCCTAAAACATATTATAATAAAAAAAATACTCCATCTACAACACGCATTCAATTGTTTCTTCTTTTGAGTATCATAACTAGCATTAAAGCAGGACAACACATGCTTGCTAGTAGAGAATGATCTCATCCGTTTCAATGTAATCAAAATGCAAGCCAGTATATCCCAACAAACATGTGCACCAGTATCAAGCTTGCAAAAAACTGCCAACTAAGCCATTTAGTCAGATCATTTAGTCGACTAAGAGGAGCGGTCGACTCAACTAGAGATAATCGGCATTTAGCTGACCAGGTGACTAAAAGGCTCGTTTAGTTGGCCAACTAGGCTGATTAGTCGACTGTTTTTCTCCTGCGGTTATTTTTTTATCTGTTTACGTCAAACTTAATCAAAGATGCTTAATGTGCTAGATGTTTGATTGAAATTCAATTGGGATGACTTTGGATGACTCGACTGTTACTTTCTAATTGATTTATGGAAGGAGCCCTTCCTTTTATAGTCTATAGTCGGGTGGAAGAGTTGTTTCTTACTTTGATGGAATGGTTAGTGTGATGGTCTTCCTTGTCAGTAGCCTTTCATATATGTGGGTTCATGTCTTCTCTTCCAGTTTGTTCATGTTCTACTGTTCAGTCTCATCATCGAAGAGTCTGGAATGACTTGATGCTCATGAATCTCGTCTGCTTCTTTCGCTTAGATAATGAGTGAGGCGGATTCTTTTGTTCTTATGCTTCTAGGACCTTTATCAGTCATTCAATCGCTAATCTTGTCTCTTCAATGATAGCATAGGAAATATACTAAATTAAGTAAATATCTACAAATATATGTATATAAAATGATTTATATATTTCAAATAATTAAAATGTAATAAACCGACTAAAGTCCAACTAAGTCTATTTAGTCACTCGATTGCCAATTACTCCTTAGTCAGTGACTCCGCCGATCGAGTACCAACTATTGACCTCTGCAACCATGACAGGTATGGCCTCAAAGGTTTAACACTACAAGTGGAAGTAAGCCAGTTTCTCAGTTATCATCCACATACATATATATCTTTGAAATCTAATAACACATCTTAAAGTGCAATCACAAAGCATTACCAATGCATGAAGGCGCCTGATCACATCTAAACATACCAGTAGACATGAATTATGGAGCTTTTCTTAGAAGATCTCGTGTACTGGTACAGACACAAGTAGGACACATTCACAAATAGAATCTTAGAGGACCCCTTACATTAGAGAGCTGAGAACATACCAATACATATATGAATGACATTGGTAAGAGTGTGCCAATCCAAGGCATACTTCAGTAAGAGTATATTTCCACATTACTTCAGTAAGAGTATGGCAATCCAAAGCATATATGAATAACAATGGTACCATGGGAACACTACTCATGCACTCTTTCCAAACACCTAAAGCACATTTCATGACATTTTAACTAAACAAAAGTATCCCCGATTATCGTTCTACACGAGACAAAAGGTATCTACACAACTCAAATTGTAGTTGACCCCATGTGTTGTGTATAAGTTGAACCAAATAGATAACTCATTCATATTTCAAAAAGAACCTGTGTCCTCTCCTTTATTTTCTATTCCACTAGCCCAGTTCCTTGTCTTATTCATGGAAAGTGCTCTTCACGCCAATAATAACCAATATATTCAAGGGTGCACATGACTCAATTGAACCTTGCACCCACCACAAAGCGAATAAATTCTTAGAAATAAATAAAGAAAAATATAGATATCAAGAGCTACCATCAATATTGCGAGGCAATGTATACAAAATGGCATCTACCTTTTGAAGGAAGAAACAAGTGGATGCCTTCGTGAGTTGATGGGAAGCTTTACAACAGATATCATAGGTAAATTGACAACGCTACTACATGCTAGGTTGACCTTGTGATTTGGGACAGTAAACTCCCATGCCCATGCTGCTGACCGTGGAATTTGAATAATAAATAGACATGCCGTAACATCCATACCAGCATATATAAGCTCTGTACAACGGTTTGTGCTCCAACCCAATCTTCCTTCCACCTCCTTTTGCTTAGAGTGAGGTCGGGCATGCACTCATAAACACCATTAAGCTCTTGAGATATCTTAATCACTGAATGACGACAAGCAGTGAGCTCGTGAAAGAAAATGCTCGACAAGTCCTCATGAGATATTTCTTCATTCGACCTGGATCGCCTTGGACTAACTTTAGTCCTCAGGGGCAGTCAAACAGTTCATCAGAGCAAAGCCTTTAATCACAAACTCACAATTGCAATGCTAAATCAGGTTGTGAATCAACTCGAATTCCAGATGATCGCTGTACAGGAGATCCAGGAGACTGGAAGCCAATGTTCAAATCAGGAGGGAGCATATCCTCACTTTTCCTCTGTTGACCATTGGCCATGGGATCTCGCCAGGAAAACATGTGTTGGGGCTTCGATAATTCAGATGAGATAAGTGGCGTAGATGCTAAACTACTCTTTTGAAGATCAGATTTTTCTGCGGCCATCTGGCTGGTAAGGGGAAGCAGGGATCTTCCATTAGTTGTGTGTGAGTTGGATGAGGGTAGCAGTTGTCTCCCACCAGTTACTTGATACATGCCAGATGCCAATGATGAGATACAAGGTCTATAAATATGAGGTTCTGCTTGCACCTTAAGAAAACCCGGTGCTTCAGTTGATTTGCGCTCTGAATAATTCCCAATTGAAATCCACGCATTCATGGGGATAGTTGCCGTACTATCACTGTGGGTAATACCACCACTACCACTTTCAGTACCACTAATACTATTAGGTGGATATCTTGGCGACAGCGCAGGAATGAACTGTCTCGTACTATTAGTGATCACCGAACTTGTGTAATTCTGCAGTTTCGGCATATTTCCAGGCATCATCTTCATCGAGTGTAAACTATCTTTGGTTACTTGGGCAGCAGTTGCATTAGCATGGGAGCTATGCATAGCTTCACCAGAGCAAGACATGGAGCTCGTTGAAGTTCCATCTCTGTTACATGAGTTTGCAGCATCTTTCTTCTCACCACTCATAGATATTGGAGATTGACACAAGTTTCGGAGATCTCTATTGGTAGGAAACCCAGTGTTCGCAGACATTGGAGCTTGATTTGTAGAGATCCACACCCCTTTTCTGGATTCTGATTCTGTTAGACCCTTGAAACCGACCGGTGTCATATATCTAGTATGAGCCGTTTCAATGAGAAATTGAGGCGCCTTTGAAGCAGAATAAAGACCATTTCGTGCTAAAGATGAATTCACATTAGATTCTGACTTCGGAAAATTAGCCTTACCATTTTCAATGGTTTGATCAATCCAAGGAACTCCAGCTGATTCATCTCTCTGTGGACGAACAAGATCATTTGACATTGTTAATTGGTGTCTAGATGAAACTTGGAATGCACCTAACTTCCGTTCCACATTCCCCTCACCATTGGATTTATTCACGGTGGAGATCGGTGCCTGCCCTTCCACCAAGGGTGAAGTTACCCTGCAAGGCATGCACATTTGAACACTTGTGGCTACGGCATTATGTTTGGCTTTTAAAGGCACATTCTGCTTATCTTCTGTGGATTCCTTTCTGTCTCTATCAACATTATTATGTTCTTCCTTGCGCTGACTACTTCCCTTCACAGGAGCTTCATGCACCAGGGAGCTTTTTTTGTCATTGCGCAGAATGTTCTGCACAACTGAAAGAATAGGGGTTGGAAGAGGTTCGTATTCGCCAACCCATCCAGGACCAAACTTTACACCAGGAGGTAATGCTTTCTCAATTTTCTCAGAGGCAATTCTCCAGCCAATAGGCCCAAGTGTCGCAGAAAACCGAGCCAAACTCCTCGCATATGAATACTCTGCATCAAGTCCAACCTGCTTCAGAGAATTTCAAACAAATGAGTAAAAATACATAACAGTGTGAAAGTGTCAATGGGTAAAATTCCGTACAGCCACTAGTTGTTTCTCCTCGGCCTCAAATATGGAGAAGACGGAGTCATGCTGACATACAGTAGGCTGATTTGAAATATTGTAGGTTGCACGGCGGTTTTCATCCACAGTATGACAGCTTTCATCTGCAGAATCTAGTTTTGGCCCATTATTGGATAGTGTACCTTTCTCTGCAATATAAGTGCAACAATAAGCTTTCTAAAAGAACAAAAGTAAAAGCGTGACAGCTATCTCGTGATGCTGGTGTCTGGAAGATAGTCTAAAACTATGTATGTAGGATAAAGAATCGGAGTTATATTACACATCAAGTCAAAGAATTGATCATCTCCTTGGTTGTACAATAAGCAAAAACAATTGATGAATACTGCAATCAAAATAAGAGCAAAAGCCAGATACATCAAGAGATCAAGTTATGCATTTTTAGCTAGAACAAAAAACATTATTCTCTGAATCATAATTCAACTTTTACATGATAATTAAATATATTCGTATTAGAAAAATGATGAATATTACCTTATTCATGTAACTTTAAAAGAAAGATTCTGTTAATCAATTTGAAATCCTCTTACTAAACTAACTTTAAATCACAGCAACAAAGCCTTTTCTCACATTAAGTAGGGCCCATTCTTTGCCTACATTCAGATCTATCTTGGGTCATTCTCAGACTTGGATCCAAAAAACTAAGATCCCTTTAAATAACCTCATTCCAACACTTCTTCGGCCTTCCTCACCCTCTCTTGCTAACTCAACATCCCAAAACTCGCATCTCCTAGCTGGTGCATCAGTCGACCTCCTTTGCATTTGGTCGAACCACCTTAAGCGGCTTTCTTTCATCTTATCCTCGATTGGAGCTACACCAACTTTCCTTCGGATTGCATCATTCCGAATTCGATCTTTACGTGTATGTTCACACATCCACCTTAGCATTTTCATTTCCGCTACTACCATTATCTGCACATGCCTATGGTTCACAGGCCAACATTCAGATCTATAAAGCATAGAATGGTTAAGGCACCTCTCCACTTTAGCCAACCTGCATTTATTCTAAGAGTAGCATTTCCATCAATTTCCTCGTTATTTTACAAAATAGATCCCAAGCATCCAAAAGAATCTTTCTTCTGAATGTTATCATCACCAATCTTCACCTCGATGCCTTCACCATTGCTTCCATCAAAAGTACACTCTATATATTCAGTCTTAGCCCTACTTAAACGAAATCCTTTAGTCTCTAATGCATGTCTCCAAACCTCAAACGTCTCATTTACTCCATCTATAGTCTCATCAATCAACGCAATATCATCAGCAAATAACATACACCAAGTTATCTCATCCTGAATGTGACTAGTCAACTCATCCACAATCAAAGTAAAAAGGAATGGACTCAAAGTTGGACCTTGATGCAAACCAATGTTGCTGTCAAAATAATCAGTCTTCCCAGACTGGATCCTTACACAAGATGAAGCCATGTCATGCATATCCTTTATTAGGTTAATGTATAGAACATGTACTTGTTTCTTCTCTAAAACTCTCCACAATATCTCCTATGGGACTGAATTTATCTTCAAATCAATAAAAATCATATGGAGGTTCTTCCTGTAAGCTCAATAAATATCCATTGTTCTCCTCAGCAAGTTGATGGCCTTAATAATTGAGCGACTTGGCATGAATCCGAATTGATTTTTTCAGTTTGGAAACTTCATCGACCTTCTTTCAATCATGCATTCACAAATTTTCATAGTATGACTTATCAGCTTGATACATCTGTAATTCAAATAATTTTGAATGTCTCCTTTGTTCTTATAAAGAGGCACCACGATGTTTCTCCTCCATTCTTCAGGTATGGTCTTGCTTCGTCAAATAGCATTGAATAAAGTTGTAAGCCAAGTCAAATCACGCTCATCTAGAGCTCTCCATACTTCTATAGGAATGTCATCATGTCCTACGCCTTTCCTAGATTTCATAACCTTTAAAGCCTCCTCTACTTTGTATTTGTTGGAGTATATATGTCACTCATGTGTAGATGGGTAATTGGATCTCTCAAGGGTCCACTTACCACATCCATTAGTTGAGTCTCACATCTACTATATGTGGGACTTGGAGGGTCAATGGAGGCTATATAAGAAGCTCCAGACACATTGTATTAGATGAGAATCTTCAATAGAAGAATCATCCCTTAGTGGTGTTCTCCTGTGGTTTCATCTCGCTCCTCACGGAATAGGATTCCACGTGAAATCTCGATGTTCTTTCATATTCTTATTCATTTATCTATCAGAGCGGGTTCGATTCTCGAGGATTTATTTTTGATCATGTTTGTTTGAGATTCGATTCTTTTTTATTCTTGAAGATTTATGATTCATGATATGATCAAAGTTTAAGATCTAGGGTTTTTCAAACCCTTAAATATGTTCTTCGTTCTTGTTTAAATCGATTGGGTTGCAGCATCGAAGTTCTAGGGTTTTCTTGAAACCCTAATCATGCAGGAATTATTTAGCCTTGAAGATCTTGAAAATCATCGTCATATTTTTATGATTCTAGATTCAATTTGAGTCCACGTTCATGGAACCATAATGTTGCGACGTCTTCTCCGGCAACAATCTCTGCATTACAAGCAATGACTAGGGTTCCCCACTGGAACCCTAGTTTTGATGCATTAACAGAAAGCCCTCAAGCTCTAGCGTGTTACCATCTCAAGCGATGGCGCACACATCCCAAGATCCTCCAAGCGGAGGCCATGAAACACAAGTCCAGGAATCTGCAAAAAAAAAAACAATAGTCGCGCAGCGACAAGTCGAAGAACAAGGTGCGGCTCTTCCATGCACATCCTCGACCAGATGCACGATCAGAGGATCTCATCCAGGCGATGCATTTAGGCAACACTGCTTTCCCAGCAATCCAAGCTGGAGCAATTTCTCCAGGCGGCGCAAGCAATACCCAGGCGACGTAACATCTTCCAGGTGTCGCACCGCCCTGAGATCGAGAAGGAGAAGAGCAGAGACGATGTTACGATGCACTCTTGGCAGCGCACCGGCCTCGTAGGAGCCCCTCTAGCCCTCCATCAAAAGGGGGTTCGATCTCTGCCAAAGGATGCGATCACACCAGTAGAGATGGTGGCGGTACATATCCTAGCGGTGGATACGAGTCACCTCTAGCCACATCTTCTAGGAGAGAGCTGTGTTGTAAAAATCGACCGACTAATCCGATTAGTCGGGTTCGAAGCCGACTTGTGGGGTAGCCGAGTAGATTAGCCACAGTTGCCATATAATCGGGTATACCCAATTACTCGGTCGAGTAATCAGTTTAGTCGGCTAATTAGCGGTCATGTTTTGCATCACCGATCATCAGGTCCCCGAAAATCCAATTGCCATAATAAATTTCATTTGAGAACTTAGTGTCAAACAGCAAGCTCTCTTCTCTCATTTTCTCGAACAGTAAGGCTCCCAACCCCCGCAGTACTAATCTCCTAATTGTGTCCCTCCCGCTCACCACCTCGTCGCTGTTTCATCGATGCCTCACCACTCCTCCACCAAACCGCCTCACCGCTCCCCCATTGCCGCCATGACGTCATCGCCTGAAGGAAGCTCCCCACCTCGTCGCCCGCTGCCCATGTTAGGATTTTTTTCATTTTTTTTCTTTTTTGAACTTTATTGTATGATTAGAACATTCTCTAGATCGAACCCTAATTATTTAGGTTGTATGTTGGGTGTGATGATTAGGGTTCTAGTGATGCAATTATAATTATGATAACTGAACATTCACTAGAACCCTAATCACAAATCATTTAGGTTGTATGTTGGGTATGATTACAACCTAAATTATAACTGAACCCTAATTATAATTGCATCACTATAACCCTAATCATTATATGAACTTGTATATTGGCATACCGTAATCATTTTTTTCCTTTTTTGAACTTTATTATATGATTAGAACATTGTATGTTGGCATTTGGGTTTATAAATGATTAGGACATTTAGATTTTCATATATGGTTTGACATTGGGAAGGTATCTTGATGATGATTAGGGTTCCTTTATATCATGGCTTAGGGTTTGCTCATATATCATGCCATTGATGATGCCTGGCGGTTATGGTTTGTTGTATTGTATATCATGCCACTGATTTTTATTCTATCACAACTCGTCGATTTTTTGATTATGTAGAGTATATGTATTGAAAATTGATTATATATTTGAAAAATTCAAAGCCGACTAATGCTCGACTAAATCTGATTACTCTCTCGACTGTCGATTAATCCTTAGACAGGGATCCTGCCGACCGATTACCAACTGCCGACTTCTGCAACCTTGGACGAGAGAGAGCAACCGATCCAGGCAATTGCGGTGGCAGCGTTCTCTAGCAAAGCCCCCATCGGAGGGGGAAGGGGGGCAGTGTCTTTCATGAAGAGGGTTCCCACGATGGGAACCTAAAATAAAGGTGCTTCTTTGTTTTGGCCCATTGGGTTGCTATTAAAAAAATAAAGGCTACAGTTTCGAGGACCTTGTTTAGGCCGTGAATTTGGTTTGTAAAAAAAAAGAAAAGAGGTGCGTACAAAAAAAGGCTATAAAAGAACTAGAATATTCAAAAAATGATTTAAAAAATTTGTGAGAAGAAAGTCGAAAAAAATCAAGATCGACTTATGTGATTTTTTTCTCCCATCTTGATTTGTCTTCTCCCAACTTTATCGATGTCGTTTTCCGAAAAGTATGGGAGAAAGGGGAATATTGTGTAGAGTTACAGGTCAGATTCAGATTCTCCAGGCTAGTTGTCAAACTCTACGGTTCAGATTCAGACTCGACATTCAGATTGGTTCCGAGTCTTCAGTTTGATGCACACATGTATGCGATTATCATTTGTATAGTCCCCAACTTTGTTTTTGGTCTCAGAGTTTTCATGTCATCCATAGAGACTCCAGAGTAAAGATCACATTATCTATGTCACTGTGGGCTTGGGTTTTCATGTGGTTTCATATAGGGACTCCATAGTAGAGATCACATTCTCTGAGCCAGTATGGGAGAGACCCAGTTCTCCGACAAGGAGACTTTTCAGATTCCATTCTCCATTGACTGTGGACTCCGACAATGATGTTTCCACGGCTTTTTCGCTTCGGCCCTTCAGAGATGGAGTAGTTGTCAACATGATTCAATCTTCTATATGTGGCGCGCCAGAGTACTGCGATGCAAGGTTGCAGAAAGCGGTAGTCGGTACTCGGTCGGCGAGATCACCTACTAAGGATTAGTCGGCAGTCGGGCGACTAGTCGGAATTAGTCGGTTTTGAATTTTTAAATTATTTTAAATATATAAATCAATTTTTATACATATATTCGTATATATACATATATTTGTATATTTTATAAGACATCGTGATGAAACAAAAGAAGTAATTGACTTTACATATAACATTAAGCATATTAGAATATGTTTGCTTTAAAAAAAGTGAAAAGCCAAAAAAAATAAAAAGGTTGTTGTAAAAGTTGGCCGACTAGGCCTAGCCGAGTCGGCTACCTCCCCCCTCCCCCCCCCCCCCCCCCCGACTCGACTAGTCGGGCCGACTTTTGCAAGCTTGCTCCGACGAGGAGACTCATTTCAATTTCAGTGATTAGGCACAGTACAGAGCACACATTCTCCGACGAGGAGACACAGTTTGACTCACACTCGAGATCGTTTGTTCCTCCTCACATGCACAGCATGAGAAGCAACGTCATCGACAGCAACCGAGAGTTGTGTGTGCGTTGAGTTGATATTGTCTATAGTACCTTGTATTGTGAGTTTGAGATTTCTTTCTGTTTGTCCAAACTAAGCATTGCAGGCTCCAATTTGAGGGGGAGCGTTGGAGTATATGTGTCACTCATATGTAGATGGGTAATCGGATCCCTCAAGGTCCAATTACCGCATCCGGTGATTTAGGCCCACATCTATTATCTGTGGGACTTGGAGAGTCAATAGAGGCTATGTAAGAAGCCCCAGACCCATTGTATCAGATGAGAAACTTCAATTGAAAAATCTGCCTTTGGTGGCGTTCTCATGTGGTTTCATCCCGCTCCGCACAGAGTAGGGTTCCACGTAAAATCTCAGTACTTCATGATGTTTATTCTTCATCTGATTATGTTTCCACAATCTTAGTTTTCCACGGTATTCATCTATAACTTGCACGATTGAAGTAACTTTCACTACTAGCTAGATCTCCCAGTGTGATCTATTTATTTCCTTCCCTAACGAAAAGCATGAAATATTCATTCCATGTAGTCACTATATCCTTCTGAGTAACAAGCATGTGTCCATCATTCTTAATGCATCTAAGTTGAGAAAGATCTTTTGTCTTTCCGTATCTTGCTTTGATCAATCTGAAATATCCTTTTGGCCCTCCTTAGAGTCAAGAATTTTGTACAAACTTCATAAGCTTTTGATTTAGCTTCGCTTACAGCCTTCTTTTCTTCCTTCTTCGCTATTTTGTAGTTTGTGACAGCTTCCTCTGTTACATCCTTAGACATAGCTTTAAAGCATGCTCTTTTAATTTTGAGTTTGTCTTGCACCCCTCCACTCCACCACCAAGCCTCCTTTTGACATGGAACTCCTCCCTTTGGCTCGTTTAGCATCTCTTTGCCTATCCTTCGGTTCGGATACAAGATGCTACCGCCTCCCACATCTCGTTTGCACTTTTGTTACAATCCCAAGATAAGTCTTCTAAAACCTTCTCCCTAAAGCTTGATTGCTTCAATTGAAGATTCCACTATCTATTTCTAGTGATCTTGGAGATCCTTCTTTTCTTTATCAGCCCTTTTATCTACACATCCATGACTAACAAGTGATGTTGAGTTGTCAAACTCTCTCATGGGATTACTTTGCAGTCTTTGCAACACAACCGATCTCTTCTCCTCAATGCAAAGTAATTTACGTGTCCTAGGCGAGCCACTCTTATAAGTAATTAAATGTGCATCCCTCTTCTTGAAAAGAGTATTTGCTATGAAAAGATCACAAGCCATTACAAAATCCAAAATGATTTTTCCATCTTCATTTCTATCCCCGAAGACATGGCCTCCATGAATACTAGCATACACTGAAGTATAATTTCTCACATGTCAATTAAGATCTCCACCTAGACAAATCATCTCTCTTTATGAGATTCCTTTTTTTAGAAGCCTCTTTATGAGATTCCTTGCATAATCTTATCCAAATTCTCCCAAAAACATGTTTAATCCTTTCATCTAAACCAATTTGTGGTGCATAAACTGATGATATTCACAATTTCTTCTTCGCGTACTATATTTAGCAAAATAATCCGATCCTTGAACACCAGCCACACTATCCTTCAAATCCTTATGAACAACCACTCCAATACCATTTCTACCATTATCTTTACATGAATACCATAGTTTACCAATATAACTTTAAATAAGTATACTTTTTTGCTGATTATTTATAGCATTTTTTCCTAGAGATATTGATGTAAATAATGTCACATCTTTCCTATCTGATCAATGTTTGCATTTTCCTATTAAAGGTTGGCGTAAACTGCTTTCTCCGATCCTTAAACTTCTCTATCCACCCGAACACCCCCCCCCCAAATCATACACACATTTTGAACCAAGTGTTGAGACGATTTTGTCAAGACAGTCCTTCTGTTTCCCTACTTCGCAAAACAATCTACAAGCCACCAGTGGTTGGGGTTTTCTTTTAACTACACTCAACTAGATACCACCAATTCTAACCAGTTGGTTTCAGTAGTATACTGTAGCATTTCAGTGAAGAAAACCTTGGGGATTAGGCGCCTCAGTGAAGAAAACCTTGGGGATTCTCAGGTATCGAAGGGCGTGGAATTCACCTGGTCGCTTGGGAGGAGGCGGTGAGGGAGAAGTTGGCAAGTGGTTTGGGGATTAGGTACCTCAGGCTGATCAATGATGTGTTCTTCCTTAAGTGGGCAAGCAGGGTGTGGGGAAGAGATGATAGCTTCTTTATTGAGATCTTGAGGGAGCTTCATGGGAGAGAGTGGGCTGGCGAGGGCGTTTCGGGAGTTGTCTGTGGGAGCTCTCCATTCTGGCGTGGTCTTCAGGAGGTATTTTTGAAGAACAGAGCGTCTTTTAAACCTGTTTTGGGGGACGGCCGTGCATTCTCTTTTTGGAATGACTGCTAGTTGGGGGGAGCCACTTTCTATACGTTTCCCTCGTCTCTTTGCTCTGGCGGAAAATAAGGAGGTCTCCGTCGCTTGCTGCTGGGTGAATGCGTCTTGGTCTCCTCGCTTTCTGGGGAACTTCTCGGATCACAGGTTTGATTTTCTTGCTCTGATGAACGTCCTTGCTCATGTGGATTCTCCCTCTGTGGGCTTGGATCACTGGATTTGGAGGGATGGTGACTTTTCGACTCGGAAGGCCTACGCATCCTTGCTTGATACTCTGCATGCTCGTTCGGATTCCCTGGTGAGAGACTGTGGTTTCTTCTGGAGCTTGGGCTTGCCCTTGCGTAATATCTTCTTCCTATGGCTCATCCGCAGAAAAAGACTTTTAACGCGCGATCGTTGTTCAAGGTTGCTGCCTTCGATTTCCAACATCTGCGGCCTGTGTGATTCAAATGTGGAATCCCTGGACCATTTACTCTTTCTCTGCCCTTTGGTCCGGGGGTTGTGGGATGATCCCTTCGTGGCTTGGGTGCATGCTCGTGATGTGAAGACCTTCTGTGATAACCTCTTCTTGAATAGGCGTATGGAGAGAAGGTGATTCTTGGCACATGTGGCTTGTTTATGGTCGATATGGCTTGCTCGCAACGAGGCCATATTCTCTGCGCAGCGGTTTTATCTGGAGAACGTGCTCTGTCGCGCGAGGGCTTTGGTGGCTGACTGGAGTCGTGTTTAGTGTGTTTGTTTTTTTGTTTCTTTTGCTTTTTGGCGCCCATTTCTGGAGGCTCCTTGCCTCCTACGTTGGGTCGCTACCTTTAATTTCTTGTTTGTATCACTGTCCTTATTTCTTTTAATATATTGGGGTGAACACCATTGAGTGTATCCCCCTTTTTCTTGGCTTCAAAAAAAATTTAGTGAAGAAAACTCCCATGAGAACCAGTGATATACAAAATGCTTTGAAGAGCTCTATTAACATATGTATATTGCACCATTAAAGACATCAATATCTTTAGCTTGACATCATATACCTACGGCAATGTCAACTTTAAGGAAGACAATTGGAGGCGTGCATGGAAAAGGAAGAATGGAGTTGAGGGCATTGAGGACATAGAAATGGGGAATATAAATGAAGGGCAAGACAACAAGTACGAGGCTGATTACCATAGTCAATTTATTCATTTCTAACCATTGCAAATGGACGGTGGTAACAGAGAGTGTGTATTATCCCAACGACATACCTCTTCATTTAAAAGTCAAAAGTTACAACTTCGCTTAAAAGATGCATCCAAACGTTTGAAAGCTTTAAAGTACAACAATAACAAAGCCTTATCTCACATTAAGTAGGGTCGGCCACATGGATTCTTTGCCTCCATTCAGATCTACTCTAGGTCATTCTTGGGCTTAGATCCAAATAGTTAAAATCCTTCGGATAGTCTCCCTCCAACACTTCTCGAGCCTCCCTCGCCCTCCCTTAGCACAATCTCAAATCTCGCATCTTCTAACCGGTGCATCAATCGACCTCCCTCGCAAATGGCCAAATCACCTTGAGTGATTCCTTCATATTATCATCCATTGTAGCTACATCAACTTTCCTTCTAATCATATCGATTTAAATCCGATCTTTTTTTGTTAAAAAAGAGGGAAACACACTATGGTGTCCGCCTCAAATTACGAATCCGATCTTTTCATGTATAACCACACATTCGCCATAGCATTTTCATTTCTGTTGTATTCATTCTTTGCACATGTATATAGTTTGCATGCCAACATTCAGACTCAGATCCATAGAGCATAGCAGGTCTCAAGGCTACTTTGTAATACTTTCCTTTATGTCTCAAAGTAATTTTCTATTAACTCGGGTTCTTTACGTTGTTTTATTATAAGTATTGATGATTTATCACAATGCTTTTTCCAAGATTATTCATGTACCATACATATTGGAATTGTATTGTGATAGCATTGATATTTTTCTTCTCTCTTTCTATCATCTTTTCGTTCATCTTCATCCCTTTTACATAGAACAATGGATGTCCATCTCTACTTTAGCCAACCTATATTTATTCAAAATCTGCATCAATTCCCCCATCATGTTGTAAAACATATCCCAAGTATCTAAAAGAATTTTTCTTCTGAATGTTATCTTCTCTAATCTTCACCTCGTTTCCTTCACTGTTGCTTCCATCAAATGCGCACTCCATATATTCTGTCTTATCCCCAATTATGTGAAATTCTTTACACATTACGACATGTGTCTAAACCTCAAGCTTCTCATTCACTCCATCTCTAGCATCATTAACTAACACAATATCATCAGCAAACAACATAGACCCAAGTTATCTCCATCTGAATGTGACTACTTGACTCAACCATAATCAAAGTAAAAAGGAATGGGTTCAAAGTTGAACCTTGATGCAGGTCAATGTTAATGTCAAAATAGTCGGTCTTTCCAGACTGGATCGTTACACAAGATGAAGTCCAATCATACATATACTTTATAAGGTTAATATACAGGATAAATACTTGTCTCTTCTTCAAAGCTCTTCATAAGATCTCTCGTAGAACATAATCAAAAGCATTCTCCAAATCAATATAAATCATATGGAGGTTCTTCATTTCAAATATATAAATCTTTATTATTCTCCTAAAGTGGTGGATAGCTTCAATAACTGAGCAACATGGCATAAATCTGGATTGATATTCTTTACATTGTAAACTTGTCTCAGCCTTCTTTTAATCATACATTCCCAAATTTTCATAGTATGGCTCATCAGTTTGATACCTTTATAATTCGAACAATTTTAAATATCTTCTATATTCTTGTAAGAGGCATCACGATGCTTTTCCTCGATTCTTCAGTCATCGTCTTTCTTCACTAAATAACATTGAATAAATTTATCAGCCAAATCAAGACAAGTTCACCTAGAACTCATAATTCTTCCATAGGAATGGCATCAGTCTTTCTTGGGTTTCATAACCTTAAAAGCTCAATTTCCTCTACTTCCTTCCTTTGTATTCATCTATACTTGCATGACACAGATCTTTCACTACTAGCTAGATCTCCCAATGTGAACTCTTTATTCCATAGACAATGAAAAGCTTGTGGAAATATTGCTTCCATCTAGTATCTGTATCCTCTCATGTCCCATATAATGCAACAAGTCTGCCACTTACATAATTACATTGCTATCAACCTAGTCATCCATGAACGAACCAAGTATATCAAGGTAGATTTCCATTTTATTCGAGACGCCGTTCTAAAAGGAAATATCAGCACACCACACATTTGTAATGATCTCCAATTGGTTGATATATTCACTAAGGTGTTGCCCAAGAGGTATGTTTCCTGGCTTGTCTCCAAGATGGGCATGATTGATAAATATGCTCCATCTTGAGGGGGTGTTGGAATTCATTATTTTTTATTATTAATGTAATCTATGAGGGATGTTCTTTTAGCTTTCTCCTTTTTGGCTCCCTAGGGTTTCCACTCTATATAAGAGACCCTAGGGCATCGGAATAAGACAATCTTTTGTCACTAATCTTTTTTCTCCGCAGGTTCCTTTGTGAGAATATCTTCCTCTGACCGCCGACAAACACCTTGAATGCCCAAGACCAAAGGACATAGTTGTATGTGCCTTTGAGTATGATAGTGGTCCCATAAACCATCATAGAAGATGTAGTGTACACGGGTTTGATATCGATAGAATTTGATGACATCGTAGTCCAATATGGAGTTCCGGACGTAGTTGTATGCCTTTAAGCCAGCATGAAATTAGGGCACAATAGGGGCTTGATTCCTCGCATTGGAGAAGAGGCCTATGCGTTGGGGAAGAGGCATGGGCGATGGATAAGAGCCCTCACGATGGAGAAGAGGCCTCGCATTGGAGAAGAGGCATGGGTGACGGTGCCCTAAGCATTGCTTAGGTAGCGTTGCAATTCATGATGTTCCAAGTGACGATATTGCAGATCAAGGCGTAGTCGATGGCAATGCTGCAGGAGATCATGATCTTCTCCTGGCGGCACTTCAGGAGGTCTCGGATCTCCTGATCATGAGCCCATCGAGACTGGTTGGTAGAGCACAATGGAGAAGGTCTCGACGATGGCGTGTGTGACCAAGAAGGGAGAGAGGAGTTGGTGAGTAGCAGTAGAGTTTTGGGTATGAACTCCGATCTACGACAGTTGCTTTGATACCATGTGGAGAAACAATTATGAATGAATGGAACAGTGTACTCATAAGGTATGGCAACACAATGAAATAAAAAGAGGATAACTGAAATATAACTTCAACATAAACAATATATAATCTATCATAATTTCCATTATATAGCATAAGTGAATAGCATGCATCTAGAATGTAAAGTGTATATTGTCTGTTTCGAAGTTTACCTAATCAGTTGCTAATAAGTAAGATGAGAATTATAGCCTTGCTTTTTCTTATCAATAATAAAACGATATCACTTAACCTCCTCGATATCAAACTTCAATTTTAAATAGATGTTTGTTTCTTCTAAATCATTGGATAACAAAAAAAAAGTCATGCATACAATAAATATAGAATAGAATTTAGGGAACATTACAAACTTAATATCTAAGACTTTAAGCATTCCAATTTTTATCTAGCAAACTAGGGACTAAATACTAGATAAGTATCAAAAAACTATCTTTAAAGTTGAAGTTTTTTATATATAACTTAAATGATCATAATAAACAAATCTAGTAACACTTCTATAAAGGATTAAATAGAATATATAAAAACTAATCATTTATATAAATGAATAACATATATATAAACTAAATGGAAGAAAAGGGTGATATGAAGCGGCATGCCCCGTATGTCTAATGGTATTTGTAAAGATATCAGCAGTACACTAGTTGCATGTCTACGGCATGAGATCAAATTCAAACAATCTCTCAATCCTTGTATTTGTAATTTCGTGAGAAGAAATGTATAAACCTCTTAGCATAAGCATAATGTTCATCCCTTCTTAGAATATAGGATTCTGAAACAACTTAGTTGATTAACTCTCTTTTTAATTGCAAGTTGCCTCATGAGTCGACTATTGAGTTTGATTAGTTAACTAATGTGAATCAGCCAACTAATGACTTCGGTCAATCATCTTATATCTTATCAAACGATTATTTAAGAGTTTTTATCTGATCAAGGCCTATAACTGCAAGGCCTATAACTGACCAGTCATCTAAGTTTTCACCTAGTACACTAATTGGGTTGACCAGTCAACTAACTTCCGCTTCTATTATTATTTTAATCGGCTACTGCAACTTTCATTTATTTTTAGTCAACTAAATTTCACTCAACTAATTTCCATGATCGGTCGACTAATTATATGCTTGTAGCTTTTCTTGGACAGCCACTTTGCTCTTTACAACCTATAAAAAGGATCCCAGTTGTTTCCAACAATTGAACACTAACAAGAGCTAAACTATTCCAATTTAATCCACTCAAAAGAGAAAAACATCTCACATTTTGCATTTTGATCATCAACAGAAAAAGCAATCTGCGGACTTATGCTTAATTCGAGTTTTTCGACATTAGGAAGTCTGTAAGATTGTTTCTAACCTCACATTGCATTATATATTTGAGGTTGTTAAGAAGGTTGGACTTTGTTGTATTACATTATATTGATTGTACAAGTTGTTAGAGCCCATTTCTAAATGAAAGCAAAGTTTTGCACTACAATGGAACTACAGTGCTCAAGTGTAAAGTGATCAAGTTGCTCGTGTTGAGACAACTTTTATATTGTAGGACTGGGGGGGACCAGTTACGAAATCTTGAGTCAAGAAAACTCTAGTTGAGATTTTTACCCGGTTGGATTACCTTGTAAGAAACCTTGTATTATCTTCTGCTTGATTCTCTTGAGGATCATTGTGAGTGGTCGATATAACACTTGTAAGAGAATACCCAAATTAAGGAGCCTAACAAAAATGGCGCAAAGGTTTTGGTGTGGGAAACAAATGACTTATTCATTATGGAACCATAGGCTCATCTTTTATAGTAGAGGAGTCTAGGTTTAATGGGAAGACTACATAAGTGGTTTATAAAGAAAAAGATTGCGAGTACATAATCCTTCTCTCTTAAAATCATTAATGCCTGATAAAATGTTAACTTGAAGCAGTAAAACTATAACTGTCAATTTATTCAAAGATATAGGATATGAGAAACATCAAACATTGCTCACAGAATATTAACACACAAAAAAAGATTAAGATATTCAATGTACTATAGTCTAAAAGACGTACTGCAGGAAAAGCTTCTAAGATTCTTACCGGAAATCTCTTCCACTTTTTCCACTTTTTCCATCAGAATATCAGTGACCTCTTGGTCAGTGCCACTTTGATGAGGGTCCTCCTTCAAGTTGAAAGATTGTTTTGTTTCTTCAATATGGGGTGTTTCTGATCTCTCAATAGTGGAACAAGCTTCGACAACTGTGACCACGGTATCCTTGATGGGTTTCTCAGAACCCGTCGTCTCCATGGCTCCCAATCCCATACCATCATCTTCGTTAATAGTAACAGCAATCGAGGAGATTTCTGAGCCAGCTTTCTCTAGTGGGATTATGTTAGAACTTTCTGGTTGGTCTTGTTCAAGGGAACGAGGAAAATCATTCAATTCCTTTTTGCAAAATGTTGCACATGATCTGCTTTCTGCTCTTACACTTTGAAAACTTTTCTTTGCCACTTCATGCATAGAACGCGCCTTCAAAAGAGAAAATTACATTGGTTGTTATCATCCATGCATCTGATGTCGAAAAAAAAATACAGATACAGTCTATTTTAATGGTATGGTGGCAAGGAATGGGTTAGATCAAGGTCTAAATCTTACCTATTTCAGAAAAATATGAATAAAACATGTAACCCTGGTCCATTGTTCAACAGTGCTCGGTGTGCTTTCACACAGGAACGCATTAATTGCACAGTTGAATTACATGCCAACTCATGTCGAAAAGCAATGAATTTAACATATAATATATGACCCCAATTTTGTCATTCAACAGTGCTAACCATGTTCTGGAAGGAAAGTTCAACTTGATTGCACAGTAAACATATATGGAAATGTTTCCTAAAGTAGCTAAAATTCTCTCTGGAAATCTCTGTACTCCTCTAGAGGCATGCATTTTTGTCTTTCCAGATATATAAATATATAAAAGACTGCATGAGTTTAACGAAAAAGACGATGCTTCGAAGAGACGCATAGAGTCCTTGAATTCCTAACTAAATGCTCGTTGTTGGTGTTGTCAAACTAAAGGGCAGCATCTAATTATTTAAAAAATTGGCATTGAGTGACACTCAATGTTCTGATGGTAGTGCAGTGTGCCTACCATCCAAAAGACCCAGGTTCAAATCGCTCCTTGTGGGGGTTGCATTAGATAGCCTACAGCCAACGTAAAAAATAGTTGGATTTTTCAACGTGGATTTGATAAAGATCCATATAACCGACCCTACTTAAAGTGGGAGAAGGCTTTGCCATTTTTTTGGCATTGGATGACAACTACATTTTCAAGGTCGAATAGAATATATCTCAGACATCCTTAAGTTGTTTATTTAAATGAATATGACCATTTGACAAATCGCCTTCCATTCTATATATTTCGTGTCACTTTTCTATCATGTCAACGCCTCTGGATCGAGGTCTCCATCAAAATATAAAAGCCAAAAGTTCTAGTATTATGAAGAAGTAAATGGATTAAGACAGCTGAGAAATTGTCACTTGGAGACTCGTATCTTCAGCAATCAATGAAGTTGGGAGAAAAAGAAGGCACTAATGAGGATTAGAATCCACAAACAGTTATGCAAGCAGGGTCTCAATGGAGGACAGAAGAGTTACCTGCTTATGATAAACTGTTTCTGGGGCGTTGTATTGCATAGCATTATTGCAAACAAGGTAAACATCAGCCTGCATCAAAAATAGATGGTATTGGAGACCACATAAATAGCCATATAAAAAATAGCAATAGTTGCATCACAAACACAATGACAATATTACAAAGTTAATCATAGATTCGAACCCTTCCTGTATAAAAAGAAAGCAATCACTATTTCTTCATAGGCATCCAATTTTTCATCCTCTGTTTTTGAAAATTAATCTTCTACTGAGACCAGGTTAATGATCATTCTCCAAGAGATTTTATTATTTATATTTCAAGTCTTAAGAGTACATGAATGCCATAATACAAGTGTGCACCTAGAAAGCAGAAGTTTTTACATTGTGATCCCCAAAACCTCATTATATTAATGTTTATTTACACCAGTCTCGGCGCTTAATGGTTCTCAGTCAAGCATCTCCAACAGAATTAATATTGCTAACCCACTTATCAACAAGGCCAATAGATGTACAGTGCAAAGGTGGGCTAAGTTATATGAAGAACCTTGTAGGAGGTGCAAGGGAACACCAAGAACTCTCTACCAACCCAAGCATACAAGAATAGATTACAAGTATTATGTTATTTTACAAGAAAAAATATTATAGGGTGTTGGAATATTCTGTTAGAATAATGCTAGAATCTCTTTATTATTGAAAATTATCTGAGGGAGGGAGGGTTCGGCTGGAGAATAAAGCAGGAATAAAGATGTAGAATAAAGAGAATAATGGTCTATTCTCTGTTCGACTGGAAAGATAGGAATAACTAGGATGAGGTGGCGTAAGGGTGGGTAAGGTGAAATAAAGATAGGAATAAGGGTGGAAAAAGGTGAAATAATGGGATGTGGATGGGAATATCCTTACTCTTGGGAACCATGTTGGATGGGGAATTGACACTTATTCCAATGCTTATCCTCCAAACGAACATAGCCTTAGAATATTCCTAGAATATCTGTATTTCTTTCTTGTAACCCCTCAAGGGCATTATTGTATTTTCTGTTATTTAACTCCTTAGGGTTTTATCTTATATAAGGGCCCCTGAAGCCTATGGAATAAATCATTCGATTCTGAGTTTCTTCACATGGTATCAAAGCAACGGTCCTAGACTAGGGTTCTAATCTCCCATCCGCCCCCAAATATTCGTCATCTTCCTTATGCGGGCCCTCTACCCAACCTAGGGCCACACTCCACCAAGGCCTCCATATCTCCTGCCAACCTCCACCAAGGGCCTCCATCCCTCCTGTCGAGCGCTGTCAGACCAACCAACACCACCAAGCTACCTCTAGCCCTCCTGCAGAACGCCTCCAGCACATTCAGGCTGCCTCCAGCACTGCCAGGTACCCCATCCCCTGCCGCACACTGCTCAAGCCTTCCACACGCTCGTTGATAAGCCTTGATTTGACCCTATTATGCCACAAACAGGTCTCCAAAGGCATAATATTTTTTGTTCAGCCTACTGTTTGGGCATTTGATTCTCATCATTCTTCATGAGTGTTTAAAGGTTCTCTGTTATCTGATTATTCTTGCTCTCAATCATGATGGTTACATCTAACACCGAAACAAAACCTTCTTTTCAACATCCAACGCGATGATGAAGGGTACTTCTATCAAAATAAAAGGCACTGAGAATTACGTGTTGTGGTCTTGGTCATTCAAGGTATTCATTGGCGGTCAGAGAAAGATCTCTATCTTGACTAAAGAAGCCCCAACGAAAGATGACAAGGATTTTGAATCCTGGAAAACAAACAATTATTTGGTGATCAACTGGTTGACGAATAGTGTCGACCCACAAATTGCAGCAAATCTCATGTACAAAGAGATAGCCAAGGAGATATGGGAAAAACTGCCACAGGCATATTCACAACAAACAACCAAGTCGCATCTGACCGACATTTATATGTGGATTTGGTTCGCATCTCATGGCGAGAGTTCTCTGATAGAATATTATCGTCTTCTTGTGGGTCTGTATGAGAAACTCACCATATTCCAACCAGTATGTTATACGAAACAGGTAACAGGGAGATCAGAATAGTAAGTTTACAAGTTCCTTGTTGGTTTACATCCAAGCTATCAGAATATAAAGGAGCACTTTCTAACATCAGACAATCTTCCATCTATTAAAGACATCTTCGGATGCCTGCAATAGATTGAGAACTCCAATACTCATGCACAACTGTCACAACCAATAGAGAATTCAGCATTTGTGGCCTCATCAAGGTGAGGAGTAGACATGGCCAATGGATCTGGGCCCCGCTCGCGTAGCCTGCTCATGGGTCAGGCTTGGGCCAAGATATTTCATGAATGGGTCGGCCCGGCCCGGCCCGGTCTTTGACCCTCCCGTCAACTGGGTGGGCTGTGGACATGTGCCACAAAACCCGACCCGACCCGACACTAAAAATATGAGTTTAAAAATTACATTTTAAATACATTTAATATAAATATACTTCAAGGTTTCGATTTACATTATCAATATTACATCGTATTTTATAGTTTACATGCCAAGTAACACCTGTTATGGTTATTTAGATTTAGAAAGATTAGATGATGTTGGAGTATTTGTTATGTGCGCCTATTGAGTTGTAGATGGGTAAATGGATACCTCCAGGATCCATTTACCCATGGAAGGACATATCGATATCGGTATCGATATCGGTACCATGTCGATACCGATATATCGCCGATATATCGGCGATATATCGATGCCATATCGCCGACATCGTGATTCAGCTCGCCTTTTTTGCCTGTCGATATCCGATATCGGACATATCAGCGATATATCGGTGACCTGTCGATACCAATATATCGCCGATATATCGGGATACGGCCTTCCATGCATTTACCCCATCCATATGTTTAGTCCCACATCTACCAGTGGTGGGACTTGGAGGCTCTGTGGGGGCTATATAAGGAGCCCCAGGCCTCCTTTATCAGATGAGAAAAAGCAATGCAATATCCGCCCCTTTGAGGGCTTCTCCCGTGGTTTCATCCCGCTCTTTAGGGAGTAGGGTTCCACGTTAAAATCCTTGTCTTACATGTTTATATTTCTTTATTTCTGATTCTGCTTCCTATTTTCTAACATGGTATCAGAGTGGGTTCGATTCTCGAGGGTTTTATTATATTCATTTTGAGAATCGAGATTTAGTACTAGGGTTCTTGTTGGAACCGTAATTTCGTGAAGATTGAAGAAGTAGATTCATTCTTTGATTGTTAGTTTTGAAGATTATTTATTGTCATGAAGATCAACGATATCCCAGATTCGATTTTCTCTTCTTCGATTCAATCTCTGATCATCACAACAAGTCTAGGGCAGGCTGCAGATAGGGTTTCTCTAATGAAACCCTAAAATCCAGGCAAAGGCTCTCCAGGCGACACTCCAACTTCTCTGCTCCATCCAGGCGACTTCCAATCGAAGCCGCAACACCAGGTTGTACCCTCCTCTCCGATCTGTTGTAACATGATCATATCTGTTTTGCAGGGCAACTACAAGAAACCCGTGCAACAACAACAGCAGCATCCTCCATAACGGAACCGTCGCACCTGCTCCAAATCTTTAAAGAAAAGGGAACGACGCACAACAGGGATGGTACTGCGATCTGAAACTCATCAGGGCCGGTGGCTCGACAGGGGAGGCATAACACCTTCGAGCTCCCATCAGAATACTCGTTGCAAGCCACGTCTTCAGCCAAGCGGAGCCCCTCGGATCTCTTCAGCAGTAGCTTCCAAGCGGCGAGATTGCGACGAGCGTCTCACGAGCCTGATCCGGAGTCTTCAAGTGCCGGCGGCGGTCTTCCAGGAGATCCGACTCGTGCCACGCACGCAGCCAAAGCAGACCATGCAGTTTTCAGACTCTACAGTTAGCAGATATTCAGACTCGACATTCAGATTGGTCAGAGTCTAAGTTCGAGGCACTCCATGTTGAGAGGCCCATTTTTCGAGTTCTCTAGGGAGAGACTCATTTTCAGACACGCATATGTTTGCGGTCATTTTCAGATGAACACATGTTTGCCATCTTTTGTTATGATCCCCATCTTTTTCTTGTTGTTTCGGCCAGAGTTTTCATGTGAGCCATAAGGACTCCAGAGTAGAGGACCATTCCCTATGCCATGTTGGCAAGGGTTTTCATGTGGTATCATAGGTACTCCAGAGTAGTGTACCATTCTCTGTGCCAGATAGGAGAGACCCAGTTCTCCGACGAGGAGACTTTTCAGACTCCATTCTCCAGCGACCGTGGACTCCGACAAGGATTGCACTTCCATGTCCCCTTTTTCAGTTCGGTTCGGCCCTTTTCAGAGATGGAGCAGTTGTCCACATGTTGTGGCGGTCCAGAGTACTCCGTCGAGGAGACTCATTTCACTTGCAGTGACTCTGACAGGCGCAGTTCAGAGCACATGTTCTCCGATGAGGAGATTCAGGAGACTCACACTCCATCCCGTTCGTCTTCCTTACATGCACAGCATGAGAAGCAACGTCCTCGACAGCAGCAATTGTGCGCGTTGGGTTGATATTGTCCGTAGTGTCATGTAGCGTTGAGTTGAGTTTCTTTATGTTTGTCCAAGCTGAGCATTGCATGCTCCAGCTTGAGGGGGAGTGTTGGAGTATTTGTTATGTGCGCCTATTGAGTTGTAGATACGTAAATAGATTTATGTTCAGTCCCACATCTACCAATGGTGGGACTTGGAGGCTCCGTGGGGGCTATATAAGGAGCCCCGGGCCTCCTGTATCAGATGAGAAAAAGCAATACAATATTCGCCCCTTTGAGGGCTTCTCCCGTGATTTCATCCCGCTCTTTAGGGAGTAGGGTTCCACGTTAAAATCCTTGTCTTCCATGTTCATATTTCTTTATTTCTGATTTCGCTTCCGCTCCCTATTTTCTAACAGATGATGCTAAAAAAACTTAAATATCTCTATAAATTAGATTAAAAAATTAAGAAAAAATACTTTTCATTCGGCCAATGGGCCGACATGGCCCCTTGGGCTTTGGAGTATAGCATGAGAGTCGGTCTGGCCCAGCCCATACTTTGGCCAGGTCTAGTGAGGAGGATGTTTCAGCTACAGAGATAGTTTGTCTAGAGGAAGCCATGGCTCTGTTGGACATGTGAGCCCACGACGAGCCATTATGCAATAAATGTTATTGCACATATCATTCCCTGATCTGAAATGAAGAATAAATAATTTGCATAATAGGTCCATTAGTACAATTAGGGTTATGTACCATGGCTATCTTAATGATCATACAACTGTTGATTCAATTATTGAATCATAGAGGCTGGTGCTTGGATGAATATCTAAAGGGTTAGATTGAGGACTCATCAAGCACCGTCAAATGATTGTTAAGATGTGATCTCCAGCCTGAGTAGGAGATTGCAATCCTTTCTCACATAGGTTGATATCTGACCGACCTCTTGATGCAGGTCCTCTGCATAGGAATAGAGATTTGGAGGTGTCAGATTAGTTAGGTCAATGAGTTGACTTAACGAGATCGAGATAACATAAGTCCTATGTTGAATGCTGTCACAGCATAGGCACACATCCTCTGACCGGAGACAGATGTATTGCTATATGTCTGAGTATGAACATTTGGCAGACCAATAGGTTGATGACCTAACCAAGGTCTATACACCGGCGAGTTGGTGTGCATATAAGGGCATATGAGTAATACGATCTCTCAAAGGGATCATACAGGTTCACTACTGAACCAGAAGACATGAGCTCACTCATGAGATATTGGAAAGAATCAAATTCCATGCACGGTCGTCTTGCTTTGGAAGCTTGACTGAATTTGTAGGTTTGATATATACTTTTGGAAAGTATATGATCAAGACCTAGGTATGATATATGCTTTTGGAAAGTATATGATCGATACCAAATCTCAATGATCAAATGAGAAACTTAGTGATCAAACCCTGAAGAAGACAGTGTAAAATTGATCTTGATCTTCGGGTTGACCATGAGTCTTCCAGTATGCAGGATGTACAGGTATTGGGAATACCTGAAGGGTGATGTGATCATAAACGATTGTATATCCATGACGCTTCCATTCCGAGGGAGTGATGAAACAGGTCTGGATTTTAGTGACTCCTTTCAGTAGAGAAGCAATCCGATCTTAGTCCAAGTGTTGGACATTGGTTTGAATGAGATTCAGATCCAATGAGAAGATTGGATTTGCGGTCTTGATTTAATCAAGCATCTGTGAGAGGTTCGTAAGATCTGGATTTGAGATAAGATCTCAATATCCAAGTCACTATACATGGAATAATACAATCGCCCAGTCCTTATCTCCAAGTATCTGCGGAGAAAGCACGTTATTCTTGAAAGAGTTCAAGAATAATTCATTTGATGAAATATCCAAGCAAGGACTTGATGATTAAATGAGATTTAATTATCAAGCTTAATATGAATATAATTCGTATTGTGAAAATGATTATCTAAGATAATTAAATGGGATTTAATTATCAAGGATTAAGAGAATGTGGATAACACTATCCATGATATATGCGTGTTATAAATATGATTTATAATATACATATATAAGAGAGAGAATTTATGTAAATAGCATTTGTTAATTAATAATGTGGATTGGATTCACATTTATTAATTGAAAATGCAATTTACTAATAAGTTTGGGTTGTGAATATGATTCACATAATATTCAATGGCATGATTGAAATATTCACAAATTAATTTGGAATTAATTTGGTGGATATTATTGCAATAATAGTTATTGCAATTTATTAAGAAATAATAAGATAAAATAAAAGGAGACAAAATAACCCCCTATAATTTAGGGTGGTTGGTTGACTCCCTTTTTGTTGTCACATTATCTCTTAATTAGTTAAATTAAATTATGTTGATGATGTTGCAACATATTTTAATTTAAATTAATGTTGTTGGTTTTAACCAACAACAATCATAGCCATTGATTTTACATGGACCAAGCCTGGCTATTGGATCCATGTGTCCCATGGATTGAGATCCATTGGATCCTAAACTAATATAAAAGGAGGGCTAGGGTAGCCTTCCAAGGAACAACATAATCAAGAGTTGTAAATGGATGCAACTCTCTCTCTCTCATATTCTCACCCTCTCCCTTTCTCTCCTCCAAAAGATGGCCGTCCATCTTGTGTTGAGAAAGGAGAGACTCTCGGTTTCTTCTTCGACGACTCAAGGATCTCCTTCTTCTCTGGAGTTTCTTACTCTAAAGGAAGACGACGGATTTCGTTTGACGAAATCGGGGGAGCCATGCTTGGATCTTCATCGAGGATTGCGGGGAGGAACGCGACTCATCATCGTGCCCGCAAGTGCGTTCTTCGTGGATCGGACTTAAGACAGGAGGATCTCTACTTTGGGATATTGTGATCACAACCATGCTTCAAGAGGTATTCTTTATACTTGGTGGTTTGATGAAACGATCCGAGAAGTGTTCTCGTGATCATGTGGTTTCATCTTTAGTTTTAAAAATTTTTAATTTCCGCCGCATCTAGCGACTAGTACGACTAGTTGCTCCGATTGCATACGATGCGATCAACACGCTTCCGTGATGCACTTAAGGATTCTCAATATCCTTCAAGTGGTATCAGAGCCAGGTTGAATAAGGTTTTGGATATGATCCATTGACCCTAGACGATTTGGTTCTTGAAAGGGTTGCGAAATTTTTACTGCATTTCAATTTTCGCACCTCTATCTAATTGAATTTTTCTGTACTGTTTAAAATGTTTAAACACGAAATTTTCAATTGGATTTTGTTCCCCATTAAACAAGGAAACCATAGAACTTGAGTTTACTAAATTTGGACTTCATTTGCTCAAGATATGGCTTTTTGAATATGACTATATTCACTGTTGTGGGAACTGCGGATTTGAACATGATTAATGAGATAATTACGGTTTTAATCCGCCTTGAAATGCGTGAATTATCACTTGGGTTCTTTAATAAATCAAATAGGCAATCTTTGGAAACTGAGTTTGCATTTTTTGGATTTAAATTGATCAAGATAAGTTAATTTTAGTGATTGGGGGTCACTGCTGGAAATTAACAATTTCTTGATCTTGAACCTTGTGATATGTCATTCAATTATCACGATGAAAATTAATTGTTAATTTTCTGGAATAATTAGTGATAAATATTTGTGAAATATTTAAAGAAATAATTATTTCATTGAATGACACTTGCCTAAACCACAATGATGAGATATTAGATCTAGATCATTGGTTCATCAACAAGCATTGCCTTCATGAAAACTATAATTTATCCTGCAATAGTTGTAGGACAACTTTTACATGAAAAACCCTTTTGCTTGAATAGGATTGGGGATTTGTCTAGCAAATCTCCTTATAATCAAAAATGTTTTGATTTATATTATATGGTATAATTTCGGTTGAAAAACCGATGAACATCTCAAAGTACAAAATGGTCTATCTGGTATTATCCTTTCCCAAGGCGGATGTGGTGCCTAGTCGGAGAGCATTGGGGTAGCGGGTTGCAACGTATGTGGTCCGTCCCACTCTTGTCGGTACTGGCCATGACAGCGGGTAGGGATTGTATAATACCGAAGACAGACAATGTGTATTTTTCTAATTATTAAAATTCGAATAATACGTACTTTGAGTATATACCTACTATTCAAGTAAAAGACATGTTTGTTGATTGATGATTGGATTAATGATTAATTTAATATGATTAAATTAATTATATCCAATAAACACTCTATCATGAATAGATGTGTATTTCCCTTGGAAGAATTAATTATGTGAATGTGATTCACGATAATTAATTATAAAATTTGAATATGAGGTGGAGGATCACATAAGTGACATCCATGGTCTCCCGTCAAGGCAAAGGATTTCGTCACCAGTTGTTGTGTATAGGAGACGCCTGTCCGAAGTGACAGATCATGTACATGATTTAATTGGATCGGGTTCTTTGCTTCTCGAAAGAGTAAGGACGTATACGTAGTGACCCCAATATCGGGTCCTCATATTATTGGGGCGATATTGGATTGCGTATAGCGAGTATTAAGCCTGTTGACGGTTGGTTCAATTAATGACGGGTCAACATCATCTTAGGGGTGGTGGGCCCGGGTGTTAAAGACCGAATTGGGAGATGCAAGTTGGACTTGCAAGGCGAAATGTGTTCCCGCTTCTTTTTATCCGAGTTGTAGGTTCTCATATTATTGGGATGCAACAAAGATAGGAAAGGAGATCCCATATCTTGCTAGAGATATAATGGTAAGAATATCTCTTACATTGAAAGTGATTAAGGGAATGAACTTTCAATGTTGACAAGGCAAGACAACTTTGATATAAAATTCCTAAATCAAAGTAAAATATGTATATATATAATATATATACCCTTATGCAAATTTCTTATTTCAGATAAATCCTTCATTAAACCCACTCAATGTTATACTCAATGATAACCAGTAAAAAAATATCTTGGATTGGACTCATGATCCAGATATTGTACTTGTAATTGGACACATAATGTATGTGGTTGCAGTGTGCAAGTCCCCTCAACATAATGAGGAAGGGCAATTAAATAAGACAATAAGACATCACCTTAGGGTTTGTATGTCTCTATAGTCTTGATCTTTCATCGAGTGTACTTTGGAAGTGACATGTCGATGGTAATCGTAATTGTCGAATAATCCTTATAAAATAAAAGAAGATATTTTGGCATATGTATGTGCTCTAGACATTTAATCATGAATGACATGGATCTCTGTATTATGCAGAATGGTGGCTCGAAAGAGATGATGTATTCAAAATGTTTGAATACCTACCTGAACCTAAGTCTAAGAGTTAAGATGTATGTAGATATGATGAGTGTCATCATTCTACTGTCTATACTCTAGTCATTCGTGAAGCTTCATATTAATCATTTTGAATGAATTTAATGAAGCATGTATAAATGTTGAAATGCTCTTGTATTGAAATCCTTAGAATTCAACATAAGAGATTTTTTGTCTTGAACAATGGTTGTTTTTAGATGAAGAGAGCGCAGTGGAAGCATGGGTCAGACCCGAGTAAGAAAGAAAGTCAAAGAATTAACCTACTTCTGTGACTTCCATATGACATCCAAGGAGTTGGATGAATGCCAATACTACAATAAGTTGATGTGTTGATAGTATGACTATCAAATCTGTCTAAAATCCTTAGTGAAGGATTCAGATAGAGCATCAAAATAATCTACATATAATCACTGACTTTGACTTTCTTATTTCATAAGATTAAGTCTGACAATTGTATCCCAATCTTCTAGTGACATTTGCAAATTGGTTGCACATATGTATATTAGAAGATTAGAAATTTGATCTTAAGGTTTAATAGTCATCTACATGGATATTGATGTAAGTGTTGCAGCAATCTCTGTTGGATAGATAGACTTCATATTCTCAGTGGGAGAGCCCTTAGTCTTGGAGAATGTCTCTATGACCTAGATATTAGAATACCCTCATTGTTTGTTTCTAAATGTTGGAAATAAACATGAATTCTGAGATAGAACTATCATAAAGAGTTATGATGGATATATTTCAGATAGTAATCTAACATCTAGGGGACTCTACAAAATTAGAAAATTAATGAATAGTTCATTAAGATTTCTAATCTTGGAAATTAAACCTTGATAGACCAATAGGAGGATGAAAATCATTTGACAATGATCTGGCATCAGGCCTTGGACATTTGTCTGTTGATTTGATCAATAGACTAGTAAGACATAAAACTTTAGAATGTCTAAAATTTCAAATCTTACGTACTTGTGAATATTGTATTCAAAGTAAAATGTCCAATACACCCTTCTCTGGGAATGGTGTTAGATGTCGAGGTATTCAAGATCTCATACATATTAATGTATGTAGATCATCTATAAACATTACGGATATGTGATATCTATTGATGATTATGTATGATATGAGATTTCTTCTCTTCACCTGAGAAACCTTTGAAATGTTCAAAGATTTCACAATTTTGGTTTTGAACCAAAGTTTGGAGAAAGATGAAATGAATTTGATCTAACCTAGGTATCTTGTACCTGCTAGATAAAATTCAAAGAATACCTTATGGAGATATGAATATCATTTCTATCTCACTCCTCCAGATAAACCTGAACTCAATAGAGTTGTAGGGAGATACAATTGGATCATGTGTGACATGATTTGATCAATGATGAATTTTAGCATAATTATCCTTAGTTTCCAAGTATATATGTGTAGTAGAGACTACAATATATATACTAAATGAGGTTCCATGTATGTAAGCTGGAATCTGGCACTTGAGAGTGCTACTTCATTAGGAAAATAAAGCATGGTATTGGATACCTACTTTATGACCTTGAGATTCTTAAAAGATCTCATCTCTGAGAATGTGATTATTGGAGGATTGAGACTCTTGAGAATCAAGATGAAAATGAAGTGAAGGAACTCATTTAATCTTGAAATGACAATGAGGCTCCTGAAATCAGAAACTAAAAGGGACAATTAAAGATGAAGCACTAATACCTCTTCAAATAAGTTTGAGGATGTATTCCATGAGTCAGTTGAGTCTGACAATGATCGGACTTCATGTGATGAAGCTCCTGAGGATCGTGACATGGAAAGATGGATATTAGCAATAAAGTCTAAAGTAGACTTCATATACAAGTGTTGTATATGGACCCTAGAGGATCCACCTATAAGGGTTTGACCCATTAAGGTGTAAATGGATCTTCAAGAGAAGAGGGAACCTGATGAGAAGGTAGAGACCTTCAAAGCTCGGTTCGTAGCCATAATCTACACACCGGAAGAGAAGACATTGCTTGCAATGAGACTTGCTCTTCGGTAACCATTCTTAAAATCATCAGAATATTGCTAACCTTAGCTACACAACTTGACTATTGCATCTTCAGGATGTAATTCAAGATTGCATTCCTCTAAGAATACCTCTCTGAGGATATTCACATGAAGTAGCCCCAGGGTTTCATGGTTGAGGAAAGTAAGGTGTGAAAGCTAAAGAAATCCATCTGTGGACTCAAATAAGCTTCTTGAAGTTGGAACATAAGATTTGATGAAATTATAAATGTTATGATTTCAAATAGAATCTTGATGTACCATGTGAAGCTTAGTGGGAGTGCCATTGTGTTCATCGTGCTAAATGTAGATAATATCCTAATCATTTGGAATGATATAAGGATGAGAATAAGTGTTTTATAGACTGGTTATTCCTCTTAGATCTTAGTTCTGATGTTGTTCAGAAGCAAAGAAGAGAGGGTATTGGGACTGTCACATTTGTAGTACACCTTGGACATATTCCATTAATGGAAATTCCAAGAAAGGCTTCCTTCCTTTGAGATTTGGTACTGACCTATCTAAAGGGATAGCGCCTCACAGAGTTGAGGAAGTGAATGCTAGAACTGCTTGCACCTGTGCATCAGTTACGAGAAGCTAAATGTATACTAAATGTGCCATGCAGTGGGAGTAGTAAACTGTTACTAATCCTATTATGGAGATAAAACACTTGATTGCAGTAATAACAATATCTTCAAAGATGACAAGGCTTTAGAGATGGTGATCTCTATGTCTTATTTTCAAGAAGTTAAGACTTTATAGATAGAGATCTAAAAGGTCTTAACTGTGGATACCTTGAGAGATAGTGATATCCAGGAATAAGGGTATTCTGATAAGGACTATGGATATACTGGTTATAGCAATTACCAAGGTTGCAGAAAGCGGTAGTCGGTACTCGGTCGGCGGGGTCACTGACTAAGGATTAATCGACAGTCGGGAGAGTAATCGGATTTAGTCAGGCATTAGTCGGTTTTGATTTTTTTAATTATTTTAAATATATAAATCGATTTTTAATACATACACTCTCATATATATACACAAATTTAGCAATTTTAATACATATAAACACAAAGCTAACCAAATTCACAAGTTACTAATCAACAAACTCACATGTTACTAATCATTGTAATTAAGAATCACAAAGCTAATTAACAAATCACAAAAGATAAATAAAAAGATGTAATAATTATATAACCTTATAGTTATTGACATAATTTGATAATGTAAAAGAATTCATATACATATCTGTTGTAGTCAAGGATGCTAAATGTTTGTTGAAACGTTGTTAGTTTACACCGTACTTTCATGTGTCCACAAGGATGTTAAGGCAAAAGGAGGTATATTTTTGTATTATTTTAAGTATAAAATCACTTCATATATATTTGAATTTATAGTAATAATGACTAAGTAATAACAACACAAACAATTAAAAGTATATAAAAAAGTATACAAAAACAGTATACAAACAGTTTAAAACTTCTATGCAAAAGTCGGCCGACTAGGCCGATTACTCGGGCGACTAATCGGGTTGACCCGACTATAGGCCGATTTGGCCTAGTCGAGTCGGATACCCCCCTGACTCGACTAGTCGGGCCGACTAGTCGGCCTAGTCGGCCGACTTTTACAACAGTGGTAATTACTGAGCAATAGTGTCAAGGACACTATAATTTCTTTGTCAAGATTGAGTATTGGTTGCATTAGATGCAACATTCGCATTGGATGCGAGCACTGTTACCTAGGGATATGCAAGTGTCGTAAAAGGACTTGGCGTAGTCTCGCGGGAACAGAGTGACTGATCAGCTTACCTAGCTATTTCTAAATAGCTTATGATTGTCACATGAGTGTGGGTTTAAATGATTAGCCCATTAATAGCTCTTTGGGCTAGTGGGAGATTATTGGACATGTGAGCCCACGACGAGCCATTATGCAGTAAATGTTATTGCACATATCATTCTCTGATCTGAAATGAAGAATAAATAATTTGCATAATAGGTCCCTTAGTACAATTAGGGTTATGTACTATGGTTATCTTAATGATCATACAGCTGTTGATTCAATTATTGAATCATAGAGGCTGGTGCTTGGATGAATATCTAAAGGGTTAGATTGAGGACTCATCAAGCACCGTCAAATGATTGTTAAGATGTGATCCCCAGCCTGAGTAGGAGATTGCAATCCTTTCTCATATAGGTTGATATCTGACCGACCTCTTGACGCAGGTCCTCTGCATAGGAATAGAGATTCGGAGGTGTCAGATTAGTTAGGTCAATAAGTTGACTTAACGAGATCGAGATAACCTAAGTCCTATGTTGAATGCCGTCACAGCATAGGCACACATCCTCTGACCGGAGACAGATGTATTGCTATATGTCTGAGTATGTACATTTGGCAGACCAATAGGTTGATGATCTAACCAAGGTCTATACACCGGCGAGCTGGTGTGCATATAAGGGCATATGAGTAATACGATCTCTCAAAGGGATCATACAGGTTCACTACTGAACCAGAAGACATGAGCTCACTCATGAGATATTGGGAAGAATCAATTCCGTGCACGGTCATCTTGCTTTGGAAGCTTGACTGAATTTGTAGGTTTGATATATACTTTTGGAAAGTATATGATCAAGACCTAGGTATGATATATGCTTTTGGAAAGTATATGATCGATACCAAATCCCAATGATCAAATGAGAAAATTAGTGATCAAACCCTGAAGAAGATAATGTAAAATTGATCTTGATCTTCGGGTTGACCATGGGTCTTCCAGTATGCAGGATGTACAGGTATTGGGAATACCTGAAGGGTGATGTGATCATAAACGATTGTATATCCATGACGCTTCCATTCCGAGGGAGTGACGAAACAGGTCTGGATTTTAGTGACTCCTTTCAGTAAAGAAGCAATCCGATCTTAGTCAAATTGTTGGACATTGGTTTGAATGAGATTCAGATCCAATGAGAAGATTGGATTTGCGGTCTTGATTTAATCAAGCATCTGTGGGAGGTTCGTAAGATCTGGATTTGAGATAAGATCTCAATATCCAAGTCACTATACATGGAATAATACAATCACCCTGTCCTTATCTCCAAGTATCTGCGGAGAAAGCACATTATTCTTGAAAGAGTTCAAGAATAATTCATTTGATGAAATATCCAAGCAAGGACTTGATGATTAAATGAGATTTAATGATCAAGCTTAATATGAATATAATTCGTATTGTGAAAATGATTATCTAAGATAATTAAATGGGATTTAATTATCAAGGATTAAGAGAATGTGGATAACACTATCCATGATATATGTGTGTTATAAATATGATTTATAATATACATATATAAGAGAGAGAATTTATTTAAATAGCATTTGTTAATTAATAATGTGGATTGGATTCACATTTATTAATTGGAAATGCAATTTACTAATTAGTTTGGGTTGTGAATATGATTCACATAATATTCAATGGCATGATTGAAATATTCACAAATTAATTTGGAATTAATTTGGTGGATATTATTGCAATAATAGTTATTGCAATTTATTAAGAAATAATAAGATAAAATAAAAGGAGACAAAATAACCCCCTATAATTTAGGGTGGTTGGTTGACTCCCTTTTTGTTGTCACATTATCTCTTAATTAGTTAAATTAAATTATGTTGATAATGTTGCAACATATTTTAATTTAAATTAATGTTGTTGGTTTTAACCAAAAACAATCATAGCCATTGATTTTACATGGACCAAGCCTGGCCATTGGATCCATGTGTCCCATGGATTGAGATCCATTGGATCCTAAACTAATATAAAAGGAGGGCTAGGGTAGCCTTCCAAGGAACAACATAATCAAGAATTGTAAATGGTTGCAACTCTCTCTCATATTCTCGCCCTCTCTCTTTCTCTCCTCCAAAAGATGGCAGTCCATCTTGTGTTGAGAAAGTAGAGACTCTCGGTTTCTTCTTCGACGACTCAAGGATCTCCTTCTTCTCTGGAGTTTCTTACTCTAAAGGAAGACGACGGATTTCGTTTGACGAAATCGGGGGAGCCATGCTTGGATCTTTATCGAGGATTGCGGGGAGGAACGCGACTCATCATCGTGCCCGCAAGTGCGTTCTTCGTGGATCGGACTTAAGACAGGAGGATCTCTACTTTGGGATCTCGCGATCACAACCATGCTTCAAGAGGTATTCTTTATACTTGGTGGTTTGATGAAACGATCCGAGAAGTGTTCTCGTGATCATGTGGTTTCATCTTTAGTTTTAAAAATTTTTAATTTCTGCCGCATCTAGCGACTAGTTGCTCCGATTGCATACGATGCGATCAACACGCTTCCGTGATGCACTTAAGGATTCTCAATATCCTTCAGACTCTAGTCGTAGTCGTGGTCATTTTCATACCTCGTGTATTCACTGCCACAAGATGGGTCACCCATCTGAAAAATTTTGGGCAAAGTTTGGGAAGCCTCCACAAGCACACATGACCTCTGATTATGATCATACAGCAACAGAGACAGTAGCACAATACAGTAATAAACAAATAATTCAACTCTCAGCCTCTGAGTATTCACGTCTAATGGGTATGTTGCAATGCTCATATGCTCCATCCAGTGAGCCAACTCCTGCTGCTCATCTTACTATTCCATCAGGTACCATTGCCAATAATACAACTACTCATGCTCCTGCCTAGATCATCGACTCGAGTGCATCCACTCATCTGACAGAAGAAGTTAGCTCATTAACATCTTCACAGCCATCTTCCACCATGAAGTCAGGCAAAGTGACCAATGGAGCTCATTCCCCTGTTACCTCAGTTGGAACTATGGATTTCTCCAAACTCCGTCTTACAAGGGTCCATTGTACCATAGATTTTCCTCACAGCTTACTTTCTGATCATAAGTTGTGTGTTGAATTAAATTATCATGTGATTTTTTGAGTTATTTTGCTACTTTCAGGACATCCAGACGATGCAGATTTTTGGTGGGGGACATGAAAAGGATGGACTCTACTGATACCCCTACAGATTCTACCTTTGCTGGTGACGTATCCATCTCTTCTGATCCTCTCCTATGGCATTACTGTCTTGGTCATCCGCTTGCTCAGTCTCTCTCTGTGATGTTCCCCGAACTGTCTCCACTAAAGCCCTTGAGTGCAAATCCTGTCAGTTCGAAAAATATCATAGGGTGTCCTTCCCCGACCAGAGTTGATCCTCGCCGATCTACTCCCTTTGCATCAGTTCATTGTGATATATGGGGACCATATCCGTCCGCTCTATTTGTGGTCACAAATATTATATCGTGTTTGTTGATGATTGTTAACGCATATAGTAGTCTCTGTGTGTCTCTCTATTATTTTTATTTTCAGTTGTATGCTTTATGTAATTTACCCATAGGCTACTCTCCTATATAAGAGAGCCTAGGGCTTATGGAATAAACATCTCGTTCATTTTTCCCAACATGGTATCAGAGCGACGGTCCTAGACCGGAGTTCTCGAAACCCTACCCCTACCCCACCCGCGAGCCTCTCTCCCCTCGGCGGTGCCTCCGCCAGCGTCTCAGCCCCGCCGCGCCTCCGCCAGCACCTTCGCGTGCACCTCCACGCGTGACTGCGCCTGTGCGCGCACGCGTGACTGCGCCTGTGCGCGCACGCCAGCCCTTCACGCGCGACTGTGCGTGCGCGTGATTCTCCAAACGCAACAGCGCTTGCGCGCCTGTGTGCGCGACTGCGCGTGCGCCTGTGCAAGTGACTCTGCGTGCGCCTTCTCCAGTAGCACGCGACTGCCTGTGCGTGTGCTCCCTACGCGCGTGCGCGTGTGCTAAGTCCTAAAGCGCACATCGTCATCGACATGGGTTTAGTTGCTTGAGGTCTACACGTGCAACTAAACCCGTCTATGTCATTGTAGACGAACCTCATCTTCAGCCAATCGCTCCAGTCTTCAGTATGTCAGAAAGCAAGGCGGATATCTCATCCATTGGCGCATTTCGTGGTCCAGCGCCCATTGTCAAGATGGACGGTACAAACTATGAACTGTGGGCGATGCAGTTCATGAGCATGATGAAGTCAACGGGTAAGAAGCATATTCTTACCGAACCAGAGCCTGCTGAGAAGACTGGAGCCAATGCCTCGTGGGAGGCTGATGACGCATATGCCAAAGTTTGGCTTTCTGGTACATTGGCGATTGAGATTGCCAATGACATTCTACATCAACCCACGTCTAAGGATATGTGGGACATTCTAGCGGCAATATATTCGCAGGCGAAGAACGAGACAAAGATTCTGCAACTCCAGCATGATATACTCACTATAAAGCAGAATGGTCGCCCTCTACATTCACTCTACACATCACTGAGAGGGATGTTCGAGAAGCTTTACAGCTTCATGCCCCCGGCAGCCACGCCAGAACAGTAGAAGACATATAGGAACGCGACTATGGTGGACGTGTTCCTTACTGCACTAGATCCAGAGTATGAGGCGGCACGATCCCAGATCTTGGCCGACTCCACTATTCCTCCCATGGAGGAAGCTTTCCATAGACTGAGTCGGATTACAGTTCCTTCCACGGCCACGAATCAGAATACTTCAGCCATGACGGCCAACAGGGGTCGTGGATTTCATCATCAGAGTCGTGGACGTAGACCCCGTGGAAGAGGAGGCCGCACTCGGCCAACATGTACTTACTGTCATCGCGTTGGACACAATGAAGACACATGCTACTTGAAGCATGGGTTTCCTGCATCTGCACGAGTCGCTGAGCAGATAAAGCCTCCATCTGCTGCTACTTTGGATCAGCGGTTCGATGATCTAGTTGCCCGTCTGAGGGGCATCATTCCCCCATCTGGCCCAGCACCTACTACTGAGAGTCAATCTGATGCTGTTGCTTCTGCGTCTACGTCGACCAGTGCTTCAGGTAGCATACTTGCATTTACCAGTATTAGATCAGATTCATTACTGTGGATTATGGACTCGGGCGCTACACATCACCTATGTGGCGATCAGAGTTTACTTACAGGATACTCTCATATTCCTCCATGCCGAACAGTAGTCATTGTCAATGGTACACATTCCCCCATCACTGGTCAAGGGGAGATTAGATTGACATCTTCTATGCAGCTCAAGAATGTGCTACATGCACCTGACTTTTCAATGAATTTGTTGTCAATTAGTCAGATTACGAAGGTCTACATTGTCGGGCAATTTTTGATCCATCTTCTCTTATTTTTCAGGACATCCATACGGGCAACGTGATTGGTCGTGGCTATGAGCAAGGAGGCCTATACCGCCAGAATCAGACTCCATTCACTGGAACCTCATCCCTTCCCACTGGACCAGAATCTCCTTTATTGTGGCATCTGCGCTTTGGACATCTACCGCTTCAGAAGTTGCGTTGTCTGTTACCCCAGGGTCTTCCTCACACACCTATCCAATGTGAGGCGTGTCAGTTGGGAAAGCATCACAGGTCGACCTTTCCCAGTCGTCCAGGTCGGAGTAGTACCTCCAAGTTCGAGTTATTTCATATTGATGTCTGGGTCCGAGTCGTGTACCTGATCATCAGGGACACATATTTTATATAGTTTTCGTGGATGACTTCTCTCGTGTGTCATGGGTATTTTTGATGAAAAATAAATCTGAAGCAGGCAATATTATTATCCATTTTCTGAATGAAATTCAAAATATTTTCTCCACATCTGTGAAGTTTGTGAGAAGTGATAATGCCCTAGAACTGTGCACTCATGTACTTGCCAACTATTACTCCTCAAAAGGGATTATTCACCAAACATCTTGTACTCATACCTCTCAACAAAATGGAATTGCTGAAAGAAAATATCGCCACCTACTTGATGTCACAAGATCACTTCTTATACAGAGTCATGTTCCCTACTCTTACTGGGGTGAAGCAGTTCTCACTGCATGTTACCTAATCAATCGTATGCCATCCTCTGTCTTGGATGAACAGATTCCGTTTTCCCTTATCTATCCTGGGAAGGATCTGTTTTCTCTTACTCCCCGTGTGTTTGGTTCAGTCGCGTTTGTCCATCAATTGTCTCCTGGTACTGACAAGCTCTCTCCTAGGGTTGTCAAGTGTGTCTTCGTTGGGTACTCCAGAACTCAAAAGGGGTACAAGTGTTTTGATCCTCTGCGTCGGCGGTATATGATCAGTGCAGATGTTACATTTTTTGAATCTGTAATGTATTTTTCAGCCTCAGGTGATCAGCAGCTACCTCCACTGCCTACCGATGCCATATACATGACACCACCACCTCCAGCACCGTCACCACCACCTCCACCGTCACCACCACCACCGCCGCCGCCGCCACCACAAATCCCCGTCTCGCCACTACCGTTCCATTATACCCGTAGGCATCCTCCCGCTCATGGCCATGACTCGTCTCCTAGCTCGCCTATGGTATGTAATGAAGATACTTCTATTGATGGATCTAATGATAATTATAAGCAGGATATGTTGCAGGGGCCAGATGAGGACACAGCTGATTTAGATGTTCCTATTGCTATACGCAAATCGAAGAGGAATTGCGTTACATATCCCTTGTCTGCTTCTGTGTCATTTGAGCGACTATCTGGGGATTTTAGGAACTTTGTGGTGGCCCTGTCAGCTGTATACATTCCACTGAATTATCAAGATGCTCTGCAGGACAGTAGATGGCGGCTAGCAATGGAGGAAGAAATGGCGGCACTACAATCTAGAGGAACTTGGAGTCTAGTTCCTATACCTCCAGATGTGACCCCGGTGAGCTGCAAGTGGGTGTTTACGGTGAAGCACAATGCAGATGGTTCTATTGACAGGTACAAGGCACGCCTTGTTGCACGTGGTTTTACACAGACATACGGGATGGATTACCTTGATACATTCTCGCCAGTAGCCCGTCATTCCACTCTCCGGATCTTGTTGTCAGTCGCAGTCAATCGAGAGTGGCCGCTATATCAGTTGGATGTAAAGAACACGTTCTTATATGGAGATTTGCAGGAGGAAGTCTATATGCAACAGCCACCCGGTTTTGCTGTTGAGGGGGAGTGTTCCAAGGTGTGCAGACTTCATAAGGCTATCTATGGCCTTAAGCAGAGCCCCAGAGCATGGTTTCAGAAGCTCTCAGACCTCTTTGAAAAACAAGGATACAAACTCTCCAATGTTGATCATTCTTTGTTTGTACAGAAGACTTCTAGAGGTATTACTGCAATTATGATTTATGTTGATGACATCTTGATTACAGGAGATGATGAGCAAGGCATAAAGCAGGCGAAAGAAAAGCTGGGAAGCGAATTTGTCACTAAGGATCTTGGAGTCCTTAGATATTTTCTACGGATAGAATTTGCTAGAAATCCGTATGGATTAGTAATGTCGCAGAGGAAATATGTTACAGATCTGTTGAGTGAAACGGCTAGAATTGGACATTACTATTATATATCTACAGATGTCACCTTTTTTAGAAAACAAGCTTCTTCACACAGTTTGTCAGTCACATACCCTTAGAGTTACCTCCACCACCTATTATGTATAAAGGAAGAACGATCGAGTTTCAAAAAAAAAAAGGAAGAACGGTTGATAACCATGAATATGCCCCACTGTCTACTCCTTTTTTGCAATTAGATACATCTTTCAATGTCCTCCCAGTGCTCGGGTTGGATGCTCCGTTGGATCTACCCATAGCTCTACAACGAACTAAAATGCAATGTATTATTCATCCTATCTCCTCTTTTACATCTACTGACGGACTTTCCAATTGTGACATGCAGTTCACAAATGCCTTACTGGCGATTTCTATTCCACGAGATTATAATGATGCTATGCAGGACCATGATTGGAAAATGGTCATGGATGAGAAGATGGATGCCCTTCAGTTCAGAGTAACATGGGATCTTGTACCTTGCCCGAATAGAGTGAGACATGTTGCCTATCGCTGGGTGTTCATGACAAAACAATCTCCTCATGGGAAGATTGACATATTGAAAGAAAGATTGGTCACGAAAGGTTTTACTCAAACATATGGTGTATACTATTTCGAAACTTTTTCACCGGTGACAAGAATGGGATCTGTCCGCACTATCCTATCTAATACAGTAAATAAACACTGGACAATATTCCAACTAGATGTGAAAAATGCATTCCTTTATGGTAATCTTAAAGAGGAGTGTATATGATGTAGTCCCATGGATACTCCGTCGAGGGGGAGTATGTATGTCAACTTCGTAAGGCTATCTATGGCTTGAAACAAATCCCACAAGCCTGATTTGACAGACTCACTACTGAGAATGGTTCTCTAGAATTTCGGATGATGAAATCAGATTACTCAGTTTTCTTCAGATGACGGACCAGTGGAATTGTGATCTTGGCAGTCTATGCTGATGATAAAATTGTAACATGTGATGACCAAACATGAATTGTAGAGACCAAGGCCTTTCCGTTGAAGGTATTTGTTACCAAAGACATGGGTCAAATTCAATGCTTCTTAGGAATAGAGGTTATCTGTACAACAGAAGGGCTACATTTATCTCAGAAAAAATATTGCATGGACATTCTTACAAAGGCGGGCCTGCTTGGGTGCAAGTGCAAACCATCTAGTGTCCCTAAAGAGGCACGACAACATACCACTTCTCCAAATACCATTTTTGAGGATCATACCCGTTACAAGAGTTTTGTACGTAAACTGCTTTATCTCACTGTCATTAGACTCGATATATTTTATGTGATTAGTAGTACTAGTCAACATATGGACAAACCATGCTACAGTCATTGGCAGGACATGATACTTCATTATCTTAAAGGGTCTCCGAGATGTGGCCTTTTCTACAGAGCAAATGGTCATTCCAATATTACTGCATATGTTGATGCAGACTATGCAAGCTCTTCAGATGACAGGCGACCTACTACATGGTATGTTTGTTGGAGGAAATCTTGTTAACTGGAGTAGCAAGGCGCAGACCGTTGTATCTAGATCAAGCACTGAAGCAGAGTATAGAGCAATGGCTCAGGCTAGATGTGAGATCACCTGGTTAAGCTATTTTCTGACAAAGATTGGTCTACCTACTACTGTCCCAGTTCCCCTACATTGTGAGTCTGTGACAACAAATCTGCCATGTATATTGGAAGCAACCCATATTTTCATGAAAGAACTAAACATATTGAAGTTGATTGCCATTTTATACTAGATGTTGTATGACAAGGGAAGATGTGTCCACCAATCTATAGTTGGTTGATATCCTCACAAAAGCACTTCCTAAGAAGCGAATACTTGAGCTTATTTGCAAGTTAGGCATGATTGACAGTTATGCTCCAACTTAGGGGGAGTGTTGGAATATTCTGTAAGAATATTGCTAGAATCTCTTTGTTATTTGAATATTCTCTTAGAATATTCCTATAATCTCTTTATTTCTTTATTGTAACCCTCAGTATCCCTGCTGTATTTTTTGTTATTTATCTCCTTAAGATTTCATCCTATATAAGGACCCCTGGAGCCTATGGAATAAATCAATCGATTCTGAGCTTTTTCACATATGGATCATAATCTAAGTAGAGGCAAACTGACCCCACTTACAGGGGACAATTAATGACTGATTCTGGATTTGTTTATCTTGGCCAGGAATTGGATTATATTACCCTGGAACAGACATGAACTGTCGTCATTTTTTTAGTACATGTACTGTCATCATACCACAATGATACTGCATCCACCCCTTTTTATAAGCATCCCCTACCTTGCATATTTACAGAATGCTATATCTCCACCTAATGCTGTTTCATCTAAAATGAAAGGATTGTTATCAAAAAGGGTACTCATCCACATAGCATTAATAACTTTGACAAATCAACCCGCTACAAATCAGATGCATCTCACCCTCATCCTTTGCATAAACACATCCAAAACAAATACAAACCTTAAGCATTATGGATAACATTCTCCAAGTAGCATCTCCATTTTTGGAAAAACGGCCATACAAAGCCCATAAAATTATTATAGAAAGCTCCAGAACTCTTCTGTATGTTAAACTTCCCCATTGGCCCTCCTTATACAGAAGCTTCTTCATAGATCCTTAACGCATGAGGCATTCACCAACAAGATGTCTTCTACTGTCCAAACCAGTCGTAAAAATGATTTTTTTTTAACACAAAAAGGGTGCGACACTGAGGTGCACACCCAAAAATATATGTTCATAAATTTACGAGTTTCCGAAGACCAAACAATCTGAAGGTTTTTGGCATGTTTTATAACATTCTCCATATGCATTCTCTCCTCCTGGAATATAGCCCCGTTCTGTGCCAACCACAGGAACCAGAAAATAGTTGCGACCCAGATCTTGGAAGGACCATCCATGTGCCCATGCCATCAATAGACACCAAAAATTACTCTAGCCCAAAGTATCCACCAAGTCGATGTGCACGGAACAGGCCTCCCTAAAAATAGTGCATCCAAAGAACAGATACTCAGCATCTTCAGCCCCCTCAACGCAACACTGGAATACACCATCAATACCCATAAAAAACATGCAACTGATCTTTCCTTAGTAACCAAATGAAAATGCAAATGCATAACAGCATTGTCTAGTGACAAATCTGTCTGTACTAGTTCGAGGCAATCTCAGCGTTTTTAACACCGTCGCAGAGTAGAAAGCCATGTAGGCCTTCCGCACCATAAAGTACACATCCGCCCATGCCCAGTGATCCCATGTGTCAGGTATCCCCTCAATATAATGCAGGGTTTCCAAAAGCAGTAGAAAGACAGCACAATGTTGTTCCATCAAGACAGAACAAACTAGGGAAGACATTCATCAGCCTCCTTGAGATCCCTCACGAAGCAGCTTGATTCAGCCATCAAGGCAAGCAGCCGACGGAAACGAAACCCAAGCACAACTGGCCCGTCCCATCATCCAACCAAAGAGAACATCTGTCATCTCAAGGATGGGCCTCAAGAGGGGAACATGCAAGAACATACCAGATTCCTTTACAAAAATTCGAGGGTGCAATCACGTCCCCAGGCTGCATGAAGAGGGCCAAGGTAACACTATATATGTAACAAACCATCATGTTCAACAAGTTAGATCCACCCCCAGACTGTGGTCACCAACTTTACCAACAACGGCATTCATCTCATCCAAACTCAGAACCTCAAGCCTCCATCCTCCTTTAGCACAAGGGTCCACCCCACCAACAACAGTGTTTGCGACTCCCCGGAGAGGTCCAAAAGAATCCCTACATTAATGCCTTAAGCCTTCCCCTAAAGCCAGCAGGAACGAGCACGTAAGAAAATCGATATTAGCAGACAGACCCACCTCCAAAAACAACAGGTGTCCATCCCACAAGAAGCAATTTGCATGCCAGCCAGCCAACTTCTGCTACATCTTCTCGATCACAAGCAACCAATCAGCATGTTTCAATCTACCATCAACCGAAGGTAAATCAAGGTTAAACAATTGGGAGTGTGCCTCTCTACATCTGAGGGGCAGCCACACATCCCTCAGTTTCCCTTTTTTTCATGCCAAAGGTGACAAAAACTGGCTTATCAAGATTGATCCGCAGTTCCAAACAAATCACATACTATAGTTGCACCATCTGCTGACCTCAAATCACACTCCACAAAAAATAATGACATTGTGCATACAAAAGGACTGAAAGAACACTAGTCTAGAACCAGTAACAAAACCACCTTCCACTACCTTAATGGCCATTCTAGACAAGGCATCAACAACGAGCACAAAAGGCAATGGTGCCAACGAACAGCCCTATCGAACTCATGTTGATTTGAGTGGATTGTTTCCTTGGCTCTATGGAGTTGTTACGGGGTTTTCCATCATAGTAAGTACTCAGAAACATGGGGATCGAAAACCGTCCTACCAACCACAAGCAGTCTTAAAGCCGAATTGGTCAAGCAACCATTCAGCGGTACCATTGAGTCAATGTCCGCTCCCAGAGAGTACATCCGAGATGACCTCTACCACCTTCCCAACACCTTTGGATGCCGCCTGAAAAGAATATATTCGATGCAAGGTGAAGGGCACACTAGATACTCTAGATAGGTAGCTAGATCCACACAACCTAGTGCCATCTCTAAACTGAGGGCATTTCCAAGAGACACCAAAATCCGCTATATCCACAACCAAAAAGATTATCTGGTACTCATGCGTCATCCCATAAACACAGACCAACATAGTATCCAACAAGACCATGTCTCCAGCTAAACCTAAAGCCACACCAAGGATGCATCTTCCCGCTTTGCACCCTCCATAGACCGACCCAAAGAAGTTGAGGAAGTGATAAGGACATGAGGACTCGGACCCAACCTCGCATCAACAAGGGGTTCCACCTAATGCAAGTGAGTCACTTCAGCAGACGATGACCCGCAAGAATGCCCCAATACATCGGCAGAATTACGCATCTGATGTACCATGACATCCTCTATCATTGAGAAGGATCTCGGGGACGTTGCACCCCGTGCATCTTGCATTGACGTCAATGGCCCCACAAACCACATTTATAGCACATAAGCTCCCTCTTTGGATCCATCGGAGGTCACTGCCCACACCTTCGATGAGTTACCATTTTCCACAATACAATAATCCATCGACGTAGCATTAGCCATAAGTAGCGAAAGACGTGGCAAGTTGGCCCCCATCCGAACTATGTGCTCCACTAGGCACGACCTCTCCTCTCTCGATGGAGCCCCCCCTAGTCCCTCTTTTGCTCCGCCGCCCTAGTCCCTCTTTTGTAACCCTCTCAATCACGCCCAGCCAGCCCTCTCTCGAAACGACGCATAACTTGATATTGTCGAATATCAAAATGACATAAGAAGATATGGCCAACCTCTATGCTCGCACCGAGAACTCAAGTCATGTCTGTATTATTACTCTATTTCTGTGCACCCTAACCACAACATCTTCCTTATTAGAAGGTAAGCATGTAATCTCTTCCTCCCGAGAAGCCAAGTATGTAGACACAAATTGAGTTATATGAATTTGTCCTCAAAAATCATAAAACAATCAAGTATAAAATGTCGGTCCAAATTTTACAGAAGGTCCCTGAAGATATTATAGGTTGCCTTAACCATGAACTTCCCATTTGTCCACTCCAAGAATCCCATGCCCCTTTCTTAGGGCCACAACATCCAACAAAGAAACGAAATCATGAACCCATTATTCTGGAAGAGAGGATGCAGTATTGATAGCCACATTCCCCTTCCTCCAACCCTTCGACTCCACAATAAGACAATCAACAACCTGACACTTACCTTTGCAGCTGATAAGAACTCATTCAATTGATGCTTAGCATCTCCCTCTCTATTCTCATTCTTCCTTGATAGCCAACTACTGATAATCACCCCCAATTCGATACACTCCGACGGTGCTCGAGAAACCGGAAAAAGACTTCATCTATTTAACACTCAATAGATATTGTCACCTTTACCCGCAACCGCATTCAAGTCATAAAAGTTATGAGCCTAGAGAATCAATCGACAACATAGCATATTCCGTCAAATCCTCGTATCAGTATTTGAACCTTGATATCTCCAACACAACAGTAAAGAAAATATGGTAGTCTTGGAACAACCTCTCCACTGAGGAATGGTATGGCATCCTCTCCACCAAGGACACGTTCCATGTATAGCATCCTTCGATTCGAGCACCCTATTGCAAATTTCACCCCTTTCTCCAATGACTTGAGAAGCATTTGGTCGTTAAACCTCATTCAAAGCCTATAAAGCCATAGCCCTATTATGAATCTGTGATTTATCACTCTAAAAGATGAAAATAGAACTGTATTCCCAAGTAATTAGTTGCATTTATTCATCTATATTGCATTTTTATCGTTCATGCACAAGTAAATAATATCCATAATTTAGCATGCATAATTGCATTAAATAAAAGTTCAAAAATCATGTACATTATCACCTGTATATTACCAAATTTTCCTGATTTTTAATTATTTTTTACTAGCTCCAAATAAAATAAAATCAACTTTGTTGTGTACATATTACTAACATTAATCATGAAAAATGCCAAAAAAATACTAACTTGTATCTTTTCCCAATAAAACTCAAACCCTAGTTTGGAGACAAAAAGTCGCAAATGTGAATATCTCTCTCATACAGTCTCCTATGAACCCTTACTCACTTTAGAATTAATGTACATGCAATTATCTATAAAAGAAGATCAAATTCAAAAGAACTAGAGTTCATATGTGAAACTTGGATTTTGGACCCTCATTATATATTGTACATATTGACCAATTTGGCCTTAATATTTATGTACAAAAATAACTATTTTTTATTTATTTATTTTTCATTTATTTTCTTTGATGTATGTTTTAATAAAGTATATAAAAATCAAGATCAAAATTGAGGTAAAAATCAAAGAAAATAAATTACTATGAGTATATATACCTTTTATTTTATTTGTTTATTTTCTTGATTATTTAAAAGACCAAAAAAATAAATTAAGTTGTAATTATTTATTTTCTATTTTATCTGATTTTATTTTAATTTTTACCTTGTTTAAAAATGACAAAAAAATTGCAAAATACAAAAATATAGGGATTTTATATCTATAGAGTACCACCAAAAATACATTTTGTACAAATGATTTTTTTTTGTTTTGGTCCCTTCATAAAAGTTGTAGATCTCGTCGAGACGATCAACTATCATGAACATTACTTTTTTGATTTGACCTCGTTTGATATTTTTATTGATTTTTCTTCTAATTTATGTTCTGAATTTTTTGGGAGCAACACGTGGCAGCTCCTAGAGCCATCATGTGTTTCCCCCTTTTTTACTCCTTTTCTTTTTTATTTATTTATTATTATTATTTTATTTAATTTAATTTCTTTTATTTTTACTCCACGATACGTGTCCCCATCACAATCGTTTGATCTCGATTGGTCGAATAGTCGTGACCTTTCCCCATTCCCCTTCGCCTTCTGCGGCGATGCAACCCAACCACCTCCGCCTTCTGCGGCATTGCAATCCGCACAGCAAACCCACCTCCTGTGGCCGAGTCCCCCGCCACCCTCGCCCCTCGATCTCCACCCATGTCCCCTATCTTCTCGCCGATCCCTAATGGCCATTAAATCCACCTCAACCGCCTTCATCGATCCCTATCAACCACACAAGAAAGGGAGAGAGCCCTAGCTTCGCTCCAGGATCTGTGACAGAGCTCTTGGTGCTCGACGACGACGACCAACTCCTCCAGCTATCTAGCGAGATCCAAGGGACCTCTGTCCCCTGTCGCAGCTCCTCCGCGAGCTGCTTAGCTCGGGTTGAGCTGAGCTCTCGAGCGACCAATCTGAGGTACTCTCCTAAGCAACCTCCAGTACCATGCGAACTTGAACAACCGCTCCACCTTCTCTAGCGAAGAATCCCCAGGTAATCACCTTTTTCCTGTTCTTCTTCTTCCCCTTCGTTCTTCTGCTCCTCTATTTCTCCTCTACGATCGCTTCTTCTTTCTTCTACCTCTGCTCCGCTTCACCACCGAACACCACTTCGACTCCTAATCTCCACCATCGCCATCGACCTCCGATCTTCTCGCACTTTGTGCACCTCGTCCCACACATCATCGTCAACGTCAACGCCCTCGGGCGAAGCACCTTCAGCTCTGCCCTCGCTCTGCCTCGGTCGCAGCATCTTCACCCTCGACCCGGTCCTTCACTCCGCCTTAGCCACATCGCCTTCACGCTCACAACCGACCGCCCCCAGCTTTGCCTCGGTCGCACCACCCCGGCCGCAGCATCTCCGCCCGTCAGCACTGCTGACCGCCGCCTCCGTCGCTTGCCTCCCACGCTACATCCTCTAATGGATAGGGCATCGATGCCTTGATACAACAGCCCCAAGGCAGGCACGTGGAGGCTCGGACCCCGCACCTCATTCTGAAGCTCAACCGCCTGAGCCACTCCGCCTCGAGGCATTTGAAGCAGCCACTCGCTCCCACGTGGCGCCTCGGAGGGCCGACCCTCCGCCTTCCACCTAAGCCTCCAACTCACGTGAGCGTACATGAGGGCGAGGCATAATTGCACAGAGGCCCCTGACATCCTGGAAATCACACCAAAGCCCCCTCCTTCGGGAAGCACGTGTGTGGCACGCAAGCGGGGAGGAACTGCAGAAAACTCCTAGCAGGTTTTGGAAACCTCATTTTAGTCCATGTCCGCATTTTTATTTCTATTTCCTGTAATTGCATTTTGCACATAGTATAGAACAACTAATTCTTTGTCTTGTGAATATTTAATGGCATTTTTGTGAGTTGCAATTGATTTCTTAAAATTGAATTGCGGATTGATTGCATATTTTGCCCATATGTGAGTAACTAATTTATAAAATAAACCATTGCTCAAAAATTCCTGAAAATTCGGATGCGGATTAATTTATAGTAACTAATTTATAATAATAAATTTACACGCATGCAAAGAATGCAAATATGTAAGATGAAGATGCATCAATGAATGTGTTAACACAAAAAGGATCAACTTGCAACGAGAATATTAGATAAAAAGCTGTTGTCGCACTAATAGAAGATAAAATAAGAGAAGCCCAACTAAAGTAGTTTAGACAGTTACAAAAAAGTTATCTAGTACACCAAAGTAAAGGTATAAGAAGTTAGAGAAAGGGTCATGGAAAATCAAAGAGACGTTGAAAGGAGACTACTAAGAAAGGTGAGGCTTTTAGATTAAACCATAGTATAACATGTCGAAAGAGAAATGATTCAATTGTGTTAGGAAAAATGAGAGAACTTGTTTATTCCATCAGCCCTAAGCTCTCTTATATAGGAGAGTAGCCTATGGGTAAAATTACATAAAGAGTACGACGGGAAAGAAAAATAACTAAAAGGTACATAAGTGAATAATATACGTTTACACTCCCCTTCAAGATGGAGCATAGATGTCAATCATGCTCAGCTTGGGCGCACACTTCTGAAACGGGTCTCGCAGTAAAGCCTTGGTAAAAATATCTGTCGTTTGATTCTCTGAACTAACATGGAATGTAGCAATGAATCCCTTCTGAATCATGTCACGTATAAAGTGACAGTCAACTTCAATGTGTTTGGTTCGTTCATGGAATGCTGGATTATTTGCAATGAACAAGGCAGCCTGATTGTCACATTCCAACGCCATAGGAAGTGGAACTTCTATATGTAAATCTGTAAGCACAGCCTTCACCCACATCATTTCTGTGCTAACCTGGGCCATAGCCCTATATTCAGATACAGCACTAGACCTTGCCACCACAGTTTGTTTCTTGCTCCTCCATGAGACTAGAGAATCTCAAACATATACAGCAAACCCAGAGGTGGACTTCCTGTCCTTGGGACACCCTGCATAATTTGCATCTGCACATGCTGAGATAGTAATCACCTTGCCTTTCTTGAACAACAACCCCGCACCTGGAGATGACTTGAGGTACCTGAGTATCATATGTATGGCATCCATGTGTACCTGACGTGGTTGCTCCATGAACTGACTCACTCGACTCACAGCAAAAGATATATCGGGCCTCGTAATAGTGGCATACAGAAGTTTGCCCACCAGTTCTCTGTATCTTCTCCTTTCCACCTCCTCTATATCACCATCATATAGCTTCATACTCGGGTCCATAGGTGTGGTAGCAGGTCGGCAACCAAGCATTCCTGTTTCACTTAACAGGTCAGTGACATATTTCCTCTGAGACATTACCAACACATAAGGATTTCTGGCGAACACCAGTCCCAGAAAATATCTAAGAACTCCAAGATCCTTGGTAACAAATTCACGACCCAGCATTTCTTTCGCCTCCTTTATTCCCTGCTCATCATCGCTTGTAATCAGAATGTCGTCTACATAGACCATGATTGCAATAATACCTCTGGAAGTCTTTTATACAAACAAGGAATGATCAGCATTAGAATGTTTGTATCCTTGTTTCTCAAAGAGATTTGAGAGCTTCTGGAACCACGATCTGGGGCTCTGTTTAAGGCCATAGATAGCCTTATGAAGTCTGCACACCTTAGGATACTCCCCCTCAACAGCAAAACCAAGTGATTGTTGCATGTAGACTTCCTCCTGTAAGCCACCATATAGGAACGCATTCTTCACATCCAACTGGTATAACAGCCACTCACGAGTGACCGCAACAGACAACAAAATCCGTAGAGTGGAATGGCGGGCCACTGGGGAGAATGTATCAAGATAATCCACTCCATATGTCTGTGTAAATACGACGAGAAACAAGACGAGCCTTGTATCTGTCGATACTGCCATCTGCATTCTGCTTGACTGTAAATACCCACTTGCAGCTCACTGGTGACACATCAGCAGGTACAGGAACCAGACTCCGAGTTCCTCTAGACTGAAGAGCTGTCATTTCTTCCTCCATGGCTAGACGCCATCTACTATCCTTCAGTGCGTCCTACTAATTCCGTGGAATAGCTACTGCTGACAATGCGACGACGAAATTCCTGAACTCTCCAGTTAGTCGATCAAATGACATAGAAGCTGCTAAAGGATACGATGCACAGCTCGCTTCGACTTTCGTATAGCAATAGGAACATCTAAATCATCTGTCCTCTTATGGCCTCTGTAACACATCATGCTCAGAAAAATCATCAGATCCATCAATAGTAATATCTTCAGAACATACCTTAGGCGAGCTAGGTGATGAGCAATGACCATGAGCTGAAGCAGGCCTACGGGTATAAGTAAATGGTAATGGTGAAACAGGTATAGTAACAGGAGGTGGTGGTGGTGATGGTGGTGGTGGTGGCATATAAATGGCATCAGTCTTAGCAGGGGGTATCAACTGATCACCTGAGGCTGAGAAATACATAATAGATTCAAAAAATATAACATCTGCACTGACAAGATACCGCATGCGCAATGGATCATAACACTTGTACCCCTTCTGAGTTCTGGAGTACCCAACGAAGACACACTTGACAGCCCTAGGAGAGAACTTGTCAGTCCCGGGAGACAACTGATGTACAAAGGCAACCGAACCGAACACACGAGGAGTAAGGGAGAATAATTCCTTTCCAGGGAAGATAAGTGAGAAAGGAATCTTCTCACCCAAAACAAATGACGGCATACGATTTATCAAGTAACATGTTGTAAGAACAGCGTCACCCCAATAAGAAAGAGGAGCATGACTCTGTATAAGGAGCGACCTGGTTACATCCAGTAAATGGCAATGTTTCCTTTCAGCAACCCCATTCTGTTGGGAGGTATAGGCATAGGATGTTTGGTGGATGATCCCTTGGGATTAGAAATAACTGGATAGGACATGAATACACAATTCCAGGGCATTATCACTTCTCACAATTTTAACATATGCAGAAAAGACATTACGAATTTCATTAAGAAAATTGATGATAATATTCCCTGCTTCAGATTTATTCTTTAACAAAAACACCCATGACACTCGAGAGAAATCGTCCACAATGACTATATAAAACACGAGTCCCTGATGATCAGGAACACGACTCGGACCCCAGATATCGACGTGAAACAACTCAAACTTGGAGGTACTACTCCGACACTGACGACTGAGAAAGGTAGACTGATGATGCTTTCCCAACTGACAAGCCTCACATTGAATAGGCGTGTGAGGCAAAACCTAGGGTAACACACGAAGCAATTTCTGAAGCGGTAGATGTCCAAAGCGCAGGTGCCATAGCAGAGAAGAGACGGGTCCGACAGGTAGAGATGAGGTTCCAGCAAAAGGAGTCTGACTGAGGCGATAAAGGCCTCCTTGCTCATAGCCACGCCCAATCACGTTGCCCGTAAGGATGTCCTGAAAAACAAGAAAAGATGGATCAAAAATCGCCCGACACTGTAAATCCTTTGTAATTTGACTGATAGACAACAAGTTCATTGAAAAATCAGGTGCGTGTAACACATTCTTGAGTTGCATGGATGATGTAAGTCTAATCTCCCCCTGACCAGTAATCGGGGAATGTGTACCATTAGCAATGACCATTGTTCTACCTGGAGGGATATGTCTGTACCCTGTAAGCAGACTTTGATCGCCACATAGATGACGTGTGGCGCCAGAGTCCATAATCCATGCTAAAGTATCTGATCCACTACTAGTAAATGCATAAGTGTTACCTGATGCACTGGTAGATGCAGAGGCGGATGCGGCAACATCAGACTGGTTCTCAGTAGTGGGTGCTAGGCCAGATGGAGGAATAATGCCCCTTAGACGGGCAACAAGATCATCAAAACGTTGATCCAAAGAGGCAGCAGATGGAGGCTCTATCTGCTCAGCGACTCGTGCGGATGCAGGAAATCCATGCTTTGAGTAGCATGTGTCTTCGGTATGTTCAGTGCGATGGAAGTAGGTACACGTTGGCCAAACACGGCCTCCTCTGCCACGAGGGCCACAACCACGGGCCTAATGATGGTGACCTCCACGACCTCGGTTGGCAGCCATAGCTGAAGCATTCTGATTTGTAGTCGTAGAAGGGACAGTGATGCGACTCAGTCTGTGAAAGGCTTCCTCCATAGGAGGAATAGTAGAATCTGCCAAGATCTGAGATCGTGATGCATCATACTCAGGATCAAGGGCAGCAAGGAAAACTCCTACCATAGTAGCATTCCGGTAGGTCTTCTGTTGCTCTGGTGTGGCTGTCAGGGGCATGAAGCTGTACAGCTTCTCGAACATTCCTCGTAGAGATGTGTACAGTGAGTGTAGAGGGCGTCCATTCTGCTTGATAGTGAATATGTCATGCTGGAGTTGCAGAATCTTAGTCTCATTCTTCGCTTGAGAATATGTGGCAGCCAGAATATCCCACATTGCTTTGGTCGTATGCTGATGAAGAATATCATTGGCAATCTCGATTGCCAGAATTCCAGATAGACATACTTTGGCATATGCATCATCTGCCTCCCACGAGGCATTAACTCCAGTCTTCTCAGCAGGCTCTTCTTCAGTAAGAATGTGCTTTTTACCTATTGACTTCATCATACTCATGAACTGCATAGCCCACAGTTCATAGTTCGTACCATCCATCTTCACAATCGGCGCTGGACCTCGAAAGGCGCCTATAGATGGAATATCTGCCTTACTTTCTGACATACTGGTAACAGAAGACTGGAGTAGTAGACTGAAGATATGATCGTCTACACGGACATAAACAGGTTTAATTGCATGTGTAGACTTCAAGCAACCAAACACATTCCTTTGGAGGCGTACGCGCTTGGCTTAAGGTTCTATAGATCTCGCAGATGCACGCAGGAGGTGCAAAGGCGCTAGGAATACGTGCGGGGCTGGTTCACGGCACCTTAAGGGCGAGTGTGCGAGACAGGAGGTGCAGACCGCACGTGAGGGCGCACAGCGCACGTGAGGCAGGCGTGCAGAAGGCACGCGGAAGACGCGCGGAAGGCGCAGGCGAGCGTGCAGGAGGTGCGCGTGAGGCGCATGGGCAGGCGCAGGCGATCGCGCGGGAGGCGCAGGCGCATACGCGCGCCGGAGGTTGAGGCGCACGACCGGAGGTGCGCTGGAGGCCGAGGCGCGAAGCCGGCAGTGCGCGGAGGGAGAGAGAGAGAGGCTTGACGGTGGGGCTAGGGTTAGGGTTTCTTTGGTTCGAGAACTCCGGTCTAGGACCGTTGCTCTGATACCATGTTGGGAAAAATGAGAGAACTTGTTTATTCCATTAGCCCTAGGCTCTCTTATATAGGAGAGTAGCCTATGGGTAAATTACATAAAGAGTATGACGGGAAAGAAAAATAACTAAAAGATACATAAGTGAATAATATATGTTTACAAATTTTATTCCATTGATATTCTAGGGCTCTCTTATATAGGAGAAAAACAAGGGCATTCGAAAGGGCAATCGACATGTAGTCCTCGACTCTCTCTGCCACGTCCCACTTTGGAAGGAGAAAAATCAGAGCCTTCTTCAGTTAATCAAACCTCTCTCCGTTGTCGAAGCAAAGTGACTAGGAAACACCTAAAAATGGAAACACCTCACATTCCCTACCATTGGACGCAAATTAACTGTCATATCCTGCATAATCAAGTAAATCTCCTACCAAGAATTAGACAAAGATCTACCTTTCCACACTTTGCATTCAACTTGCATTAATATCCTAGGTGTCCCACACCAACCAGCACAGAGTGTCATCCCTCTCCCCCCAAATTCATACCACCTACTTTGCCAACATCATGCTGTTCATATCTGTTGGAGTATTTGGTAGTGCACCTATTGAGTTGTAGCAGGGTAAATGGATCCTGGAGAAGATCCATTTACCCCATTCAGTATTTAGTCCCATACCGCCTGTGGATGGGACTTGAAGGCTCTGGAGAGGCTATATAAAGAGCCCCAGACCTCCTGTACTCATTGAGAAAATCAATAGAGAAACACGCCCCTTAGAGGGCTTCTCCCGTGGTTTCATCCCGCTCCTCACGGAGTAGGGTTCCACGTAAAAATCATGGTGTTCCATGTCTATGTTTCTTCTTTATGCTCTGTTTATCAATCGCTTCCGCATTCTTCATATTTTATAACATGGTATCAGAGCGGGTCGATTCTCGAGGATTTTTTTAAGTTTTGTAATTCTATTCGAGATTCGTTTCTTTAAAGTTCTTGTTATTGATGTTTGGAGATTTGAGAGTTTCAAGTTCCTAGGGTTTTCTTGAAACCCTTGTGCATATGATACGAGATGATTCTCGTGCACGACCAGGGCCGTCATCAACTTCCTGTTCAGATCGCGACGGCTCTCTTCTTCATATTCAGGCCCTGCATCATCTTCCAGCCCTAGCCGCAGCTGCGGCACTGTGCCTTCCTCCTCATCACAAAAGGAGAAACAACATCATCTGATGTGCTTCTTCATCGCGCACAGCCCCCGCACACATCTGGAGCCACGCACGACGCCTCCAGATTCTCTGGCGATGCACTTCAGAGCAGCGAAGTCCTAAGGGCTTTCCAGGCGATCCCGAAGGCCCTCGGCAGCGCCACAGTCGCGAGCCCTAGCCCCCAGGCGGAGGTCTATCCAAGCGCAGGCGGCCTGCGAACCTCCCGCTCGGGGTCGATATCCCCTTGCGCCCCCGCCCCACCTGGCGATTCTCGGGCGCGCATCACGCGAGTTCATCGGCAAGGCGGCGCTCCCCTCACCCCCCGCACACTCCCCCTGCAGCGGCGCTCGACACGGCGGTGCTCCTTCCTTCCCAAGGCGGCGCTCGATTGGGCGGTAGCCCTTGCCGCAACGTGTTGCACCATCTTCTCCCAGGCTGCTGCCCATCTTTGGCGGAACCCTATAGAAACCGCGCCATCGCGGGATTTCCAAGGCATCGGCAGCGGCAGCGAGCACCCTTCAGGGGGACGGCTACAGCGTGAAAAGGATTCCCATTGTGGGAACCCTAAGGCAGACCCCGATATTTAAAAAAAAGTCTGCTGTTTTTTTTCGGCCTGGGCCCGTGATGCTACCTTTGTAAAATCCAAAGGGCTGCAACGCCATTAAAAAAAAGGGGGGAAAAGAATATTGGGCCCTTTGGACCCGAAAAAAAAAGGGGGTGGGAGATGTGTTTTGTAAAGCTCGAATGGGCTAAGTTTCTTTGAGCCCAAATGGGTGACGCTTGTTTGTTAAAAAAAAAGAAGAAGAAGAAGAAGAAAATTGTGAAAAGGCGCGTACATTTGAAAAAGCCGTACGCAAGTATTTTGAAGAAAAAAAGCCGCGTACAAAGAAAAGTCGTACGCATTTTCAAAAAAAAAAGGGGGGGTGCAAAAGCCGATAAAAAAAATCAAACGACTTATAAAAAAATAGAATAAAAAAATGATGATGAATGTTTTGAGAAGCCGACAAGTTTTGATCGGCTAAGTGGTTTGTTTTGTATCCCCATTATCTTGTCTTCTCCCAACTTGGTCGATGATGTCATTCCGATCAGTATGGGAGAAAGGGGGAGTATTATGTAGAGTCAACAGGTCTTGATCCAGATTCAGATGCAGATGCCAGATTTCCAGACCATTCAGATTCCAGACTCTACAGTTGTTCAGACTCGACGATTGTCTTCCAAGTCTCCAGTTTCAGACTCGCACGAGTGTGCGGTCATTGTCAGATGAGCATAAGTTGCCATCATTGTCAGAGGTCCCCATCATTTTTCTTGTTGTCAGGCCAGAGTTTTCATGTGAGCCATAGGGACTCCAGAGCAGAGGACCATTCCCTTGAGGGCAAGGGTTTTCATGTGGTATCATAGGTACACCAGAGCTGTGTACCATTCTCTGAGCCAGATGGGAGAGACCCAGTTCTCCGACGAGGAGACTTCAGGTGCAGTTTCAGACTCGATGGTCAGATTCCGAGTCTTCAGTTGACTCACACTCCAGCCCGTTTGTCCTCCTCACATACACGGCATGAGAAGCAACGTCCTCGACTGCAGCATGTGCGCGTTGAGTTGATATTGTCCGTAGTGTCCTGTAGCGTGAGTTGAGTTTCTTTCTGTTTGTTTGTCCAAGCTGAGCATTACATGCTCCAGCTTGAGGGGGAGTGTTGGAGTATTTGGTAGTGCACCTATTGAGTTGTAGCAGGGTAAATGGATCCTGGAGAAGATCCATTTACCCCATTCAGTGTTTAGTCCCATACCGCCTGTGGATGGGACTTGGAGGCTCTGGAGAGGCTATATAAAGAGCCCCAGACCTCCTATACTCATTGAGAAAATCAATAGAGAAACACGCCCCTTAGAGGGCTTCTCCCGTGGTTTCATCCCGCTCCTCACGGAGTAGGGTTCCACATAAAAATCATGGTGTTCCATGTCTATGTTTCTTCTTTATGCTCTGTTTATCAATCGCTTCCGCATTCTTCATATTTTATAACAATATCCATAGAAGAACCCCAGCCTACCCTCCTCCATCAGCTTGGAGATCGAGCTCCAAGACACAAGTTCCATCCCCCTCAATCTCGAGCCCAAATATAGTCTACAAGAATCTCTGCATCAACATATCTAGATGCTGCAGAATCTTCCGGACATTTGAAATAATGATAGGTAGAAGAACGAGGTTGCCAATAACACCGACTTGAGTAAAATCAGTTTTCGGTCTCTTGACAAATATATGGCTTTCCAAGCATTCAATGAGCTCTAATCTTTCCACCGGGGGAATCAAGTCCTTGTTAACGTAGTCTGTAATGTCTCGAGCTTAGGTCTCCGATCCATTATCAAGGAAAACTATCCCTGACAACTTGTTGAGTTCGACCCCAAATGAATCCGTTGACAACCACCCAAAATGTTTAAGCCCAAGTTGTCAAGTAGTAATCCCCACCACTTATAACCCACTCTCACTTTGTGAATTTTAGATGTGTGACTATATTTGGGGGTATAGGTGTTGCAACTTCCCCGCTTATATTCGCAACGTCCTCGTTGCGACATAATCTATCACTTATTCCCAATGACAGTGGCGGTTGCATGCTCTGGATAGTCATTTTCTCCTATCTCTTTGTAGGGGTGGCTCCACCTCTCGGGTAGCCCTTTCCACTATCAGAGGGAAATTAACTCTGATACCATTTGTAACGTCTCGGGCTTAGCTCCTCGATCCATTATCGAGGAAAACTGACCATGACAACTTGTTAGGTTCAGGCCCAAATGGATCCGTTGACAACCACCCAAAATGTTTAATCTCAATTATCAAATAGTAATCCCCACCACTTATAACCCACTCTCACACTTTGTGAGTTTTAGATATGACACTATATTTGAGGGTATAGGTATTATTTTTTAACACGCATACCCCTAAAGATAGTCACACATCTAAAACTCACAAAGTGTAAGAGTGGGTTATAAGTGGTGGGGATTACTACTTGACAACTTGGGCTTAAGCATTTTGGATGGTTGTCAACGGGTCCATCTGGGCCCGAACCCAACAAGTTGTCAGGGCCAATTATCTTCAATAACAGACCGAGGACCTACCACTTATAACACACTCTCACACTTTGTGAGTTTTAGATGTGAGACTATATTTGGAGGTATAGGTATTATTGTTGTAACATGTATACCCCTAAAGATAGTCACACATCTAAAACTCACAAAGTGTGAGAGTGGGTTATAAGTGGTGGGGATTACTACTTGACAACTCGAGCTTAAGCATTTTGGATGGCTGTCAATGGGTCCATCTGGGCCCGAACCCAACAAGTTGTCAGGGCTAATTATCTTCAATAACGGACCGGGAACCTAAGCCCGGGACATTACAAATAGTATCAGACCTAATTTCCCTCTGATAGTGGAAAGGGCTACCCGAGAGGTGGAACCACCCCTACAAAGAGATATAAGGAAATTGCTACCTAGAGCATGCAGCCACCACTGTCACTGGGAATAAGTGATGGAAACTCATAAAGTGTGATAGTGGGTTGTGAGTGGTGAGGATTACTACTTGACAACTTGGGCTTAAGCATTTTGGATGGTTGTCAAGGGGTTCATCTGGGCCCGAACCCAACAAGTTATCAGGGTCAGTTATCCTCAATAACGGACGAGGGACCTGAGCCCGGGACGTTACATGGTCCCTCCGCCATCAAATTTGCACTCCAGTCATAAGTTTACAAGGGTATTTTATGTAGAAAGTTCAATAACAGAAATAATAATAATAAACCTTATATATTATACCAAAGAACAAAGTTTCAAAAGTTCATAAGCTCTCCCATAAAAAATAGCAATAGTCAGTGATATATTAGATGCTAACCTCAAACTCCTCCAAGTTTGCGAAAAATTTCCTAGCCAGCTTTTTCCTAATTGTACCAAAATCCATGGGATGCTCGATAATCTCAAGGTAATCAGGAAGCTGATAAAGATTTTCCAAAAATACAATTAAAATAATTCTCCACATAATCAAAAAAAATGAAACAAAATAAACGTAATAATCTTGAACCTCATCCAGGTCAACAGGCTCCCCGAACACACCATACTTGTCCTTCCTGCATCTCCCAAAAAATGTAATACGAGCATTAGAGATTTCAGATGAATTGACGCTGAACGTACAAATATTTTAAAAAGCCATGAAGTAACAAGTTTGTACATCTGAATTTTATCGAGGATTGACTCCAATGTCTTCTGATCGGGTAATGGAGTACCACTCTCTGAAAGGAAATGGATAAAACATTTCAATGAGAAGCTCACAACATATGATATCAAATATTCACATGCAAGGGAACAACCTTTGGGTGTTTCAACGGATAAAGAAGGCAAATAGATGACAAGAAAAAATCTTAAGATGACGAAGGATGCAGGTGGTTTGTACAAATTAAATCTTGCCCGATGTATAAAACAAAAGAAATGGAGAAATCCATTAAGGAAATTTTAGATTGCTTGTTTTATCTTCTCAAAAAATGGTTATGGAATGCTTATTTCGTTTCGTTACATGTTTCGTATCCTTGCCTTATATCTTAGGTTAATCCGGACATCTTTTGTACTTCAATGCAACCTCTATTTATAGTAAATAAATGTCTACCACGTAAAACTGAAAAGGTTACATTAAAACTCTTTTAAAACTGCGAAACAATTGCCACCGACTTCCCTCATTTCTTCAACACCCCAAATCTTATTTATCTCTATTCTCTTGACTCTGCATTAGCTAGAGCAACCTTGATTCTAATTATTATAGAAAATGACGGCCCAAAAGCATTCCTTGCCACAATTCTGCCTAGATCCGTAACATTATTAGTATGCAAACCAATCATAACCTATGGTTATTGATTGATGTCCGTTTCATTCATTGGCATGCTCCTCAAAAAACTGGAATGAATGATGTTCAACACTCCATTCGACACCCCATTCATTTCAATTGGCTCCGGAATTTCGAAAACAGACCCACAGATGAAACAGATGGAGAGAGCATACCTGGATCGAACACTTTGCGATTGCAACCACGCTGCTTCCGCTCAACCTGTGCCCAACACACAAAACCAAACAACCCACCAAATCACCACCAACCTTTTCTTCAACTTAACACTAATCACAACCAATGCTAATGTACGGACTAACGACAGATATAACACAACTACAAAGGCCGGATTGCAAAAATAACACCAAACCCTAGACCAACAACTCCCACACTCACCTCACGATCGCCGACACCCCTCCAGCCTCGGCCCCTCCTCTGCTTCCGCGACCGGCACTCCCCGTCTTCGCTACCGCTCTCATCCGTTGGGAACGAGACCGAAGATGCCAGCGAGGGCTCGCGCCGGGGAGGGGAGGAGGGGCGGTGGAGCTTGAGGAGGAGCTTGAGCTTCTTCTTAACCCGCCGCCGTTCGTGCTCGCCATCGGACTCGTCATACTCGTACTCGTGCTCGTGCTCGCTCTCGTCCCCTTCGATGTCGGAGAAGTCGTCGCAAAGGGGCCGCTGCCGGCGTCGGAGACGGAGGCGGGAGGCCGGCGGCGAGCGGAGGGGCCTCCCAGGGGGTGTGCGGTGGTTCTTCCTCGGGCGGCCGCGTCGCCGGCAATCATCCACCGCCGCCGTCCACATCTGCTCTGGGAGCTCTCTGCGGTCTCTCTCTCTAACTCTATCTCTATCTCTCTCTAATCTGACACTTTTTTCTCGCTTCTTTTTTCCTGATCTTTCTCTCTCTATCTCTGATCTGACGCTCTCTCTCACTTCTTTTATTCTTCTTTGCTTTCTCTCTATCTTTTTCTCTCTCGTCTAATAGTCGTCTTTGGCACGGGCTTTGTCGGAAGCGCATATTTTCACCACGCCGCGTCAGCTTTTGTGTGCGCGCGCGTGAAAATTGCGGGAATGGCCTTTTTGTTTGGTTGAATTTTACATGTGGGTGGGTGCTTTTGGGATCGTCATGACGTTATGTTGTGGCTAAAAAGATGAGAATGTCGCTGTCGAGAAAAAATATCATAGGAAATAGGAGGGTAGATATGCAGTTTCTCTATCATTATTGTTGCTAGTTGGTTATTTAGTAGAAGCTTAGCTCTCTGGATGCCGAAATTTACATTCAAATGATTGGAGTACTCATACTCTATTTAATGTTTATCAAAATATCCATCCCTTCTCTTCCCTTTTGGGGGACGGAGAAAAAATTTACGGAAATGGAGATTGTGCGAAAATATTTTTCAGAATAAGAATATATCGATAAACGGTTTTCCGTGGAGTGATAAACCGTTTGCCGCGTTACATGGACGTAAAGGAGGAGATCGAGATTTCATATTTTCGTCGCGAACGCAGATTTTGGCCGTTTATGTGGTACGACAAATCATTTGCCGTGCACGATATACGAAGCGACAAATGGTTTGTCGATATATGTCTGCTGTGGGGATTATTATCAAGTCGTCCCTATTTTGGAGATTTGTTTGCTGAGTCGTCCTCATTTTAGGGATTATATCCTGCCTTTTATGAAAGTAGAAGGAGATTTTTCATAAAATAAATGGATGTGAAAAATAATTTTTTGAGAAGTTACGCAAAAATCGTTGAATTGTACACTCGATTTCAATTTGGTACCTACATTTTAAAAGATAAGAATGTGGTACGTGATCTTTAATAGTTGTCTTAGTGTGATTTTGTGATGTGCTTTAAAGTTAAAATGATCAAATAATCAGATAATTTTTTTATAGTAAAGGACCAATTAGGATAAATTTTAAAAATTGACTACCATATTTTTACTTTTTAATGTTCAAGTACGACATTGAAATGTATATTTCAGGAGACTTTTCTGTAATTTATTCTATTTTTTGAATGGTTAAATTGCACATACTTTCCATTTGAAAAAAATTAACTTGAACAACAGCATGCGAGGGATGTAATCGAACAGAGATACATTCATATCTATCCATTGTCGCATCCATTTTATTGATATGTGATTTTGATTTTGATGGAAATATATATGAATAAATACATAAGTTTCCTTTTTTGCATATACGAATACCATTTTTATTTTTTAAGGATGTGAATGTAGATGTGGTTATGTATTTTCTGAAGGAGACGAACATGAAGATCTTTATTGTTGAATCTATGTATATTCTGTATAAAAATATTAACGTGTGTATAAAGATATCTAAATATGTTATAGGATTGCATTTTTGAAGTCTTTTCAAATGCAGGAAGAAAAATATCTTTATGATGTTTAGTTATATGTTATACAAGTTATTTAATTTAGTATGATGCTTTACTTTTCTTGATTTTTTTGTGATATTTGCGATGTATGTAATATTTATTTAATCAATAAAAGTTCCAACTTTACAAAACAGCTTCTTCCGAAAATAAGGGTGAGGATTTGTTAAATATACCGTTGTTCAATAGTTTTGTGTTTAATTTAGAGTTATCAGTTGTTTCTTATGATGTCAATAGAGATAGCTATGCCACTGAAGCTTTCCATTTTTTTCCTATCATAATTTACATTTACTTGGCTTTTATTTTAAACTTTCTTTTTTCTTACGTATTTTTTTTATATTTTGACATACATTCTCACGTGTACCCAATGATTCTTTATATAAATACATTAATGCAACACACATATTTACAATGATTCCATCGGAGAATTCCAAGTCAATAGAGAACTTTTTAAGAAACCAAAGAAGAATTTCTTAAGTAATCAAGTACTCATTCCTAATATGTTAACGTAGAAGATGTAGATTTCAGCAATTATGTAATCGTTAAAATTTGATTATTTTGATGGAGATGATAGAATTCCTGAATTAAGTTGAATTTGAATTAACAACGTGGTGATGTATGACGATCTAATTCGTCAATGTTTCATTTCAAAAAATCAAAAAAATGAAAAAATGTCGGGTTTAGGGAATTACCCGCACCACAAGGTATAGGTAATTCCCGTTTTCTATATATAGAGAGAGGGGGGACCTACATCGCCATGTAGGTAACTTAGCTACACATGCCCCTTTTCTGCTTTGTTTTAATGCTTGGAGATTTAGATCGTAATATATCACCGTGACGTCATTCAAATTTCAACTTAGTTCGAGATTACTGGCCTATTATCAAGATAGTTGAATTTTAACGATCTCAGAGTAGATAAAATTGACCCCTCCAAATGGATATATTATGAATGTATGTTTTCCACGAAATTTAAAACACATATTCAACTTAATATTCTAAGTAAATCAGTCATGATTCATTTCAAAAATAATAAAAAATAATGGAATAGGGGGTGGATGTAGGTATGCTACCTGCATCATGATGTAGGCTATCCAACCTCATAATATATATAGAGAGAGAAGGAAATCTATATCATGATGTAGGTAACTCCTACATGTTTCTTTTACCCTCTACTGTTTTTTTTAAATGAAACCTAAGGGGATTTAGATTTTTATACATCATCATGATGTCACTCAAATTTCAACTTAATTCGATACTTCTATCCCCTCCATAAAGACGGTCAAATTTTTCAAAATTGTTGAAATCAACCTAAATGTATATGTTAGAAATGTATGTTTTCCATAAAATTTGAAATAGATATTCCACTTAATGTTTTATGTAATCTCCCATGGATTCAGTTCAAAAAAATCAAAAAAAATAGAGGAGGAAATGGGTTGATCTAGGTAAGTTACCTACATCATGTTGTAGGCTCCTCAACCTCATATATAATATGGGGAAAATGGGGCTACCCCCTCTCCATTTTTCCCAATTTTTTTCGTTTTTTGGAAAAATATCACCATGTATATCTATCCCTATATCCCTGCTATATGTCATTCGAATTTCGTCAGAAACAGAGACTCCTACGGCCTCCATCCAGAGGCCATTTTTTTAACGGTCGTAGGATTTTTTAAATCGACCCTGTCTTGATGGAGGCCGTAGGAGTCTCTGTTTCTGACGAACTTTGAATGGCATATAGGAGGGATATAGGGATGAATATACATGACGATATTTTTCAAAAAAAAAAATAAAAAATTTACCCAAAAATGGGGTGGGGGCAGCCATGTTGGCTGCCCCTAGGGGGCACCCCATCAACCCCATATACTATATAGGCTCCTACATTATGATGTAACTTGCCTATATCTATCCATTTTCCGCTCTATTTTTTAAAAATGAATCCACTATGGATTAAGTTAGAAGATTAAGTGGAACATGTATTTCAAATTTCGTAGAAAACAAATATTCCTAACATTTCCATCTACTTATGAGATCATTAAAATTTGACAATCTTGACTAGGAGACTATTAAATTTTGACAATCTGGTTAAGGAAAAGAGAAATTCGAGAGAGGAGAGAGGTAGCTCCGATCCTATCAATTAGAGTTCCTTTTTAACTATTATAGAAGTTTTTAGCGCCTAATTGAGAATAGAAGCATTAAAAAAGGTGCTTCAAATTTGCATTACCTGCATTTGGAAATGCAAAGTTTGTAGTTATTTTGAAGTACCGGTTGATGATTTGAATGTGGTATATTTAATTTTACAAAATATAACAAGACAAATATTATTTTCTTTGGAGTTTTATTTACCATTTATAGATAAGTTTACGCAAATTGAAGTTTTTTTAATGAAAAAGAGGGTGATCTCCTGAGTTGGGAGTCACCGCACAATTTTATATTATATCAAAAGTAGTGGTACATCATGATTTAACTTGACTCCCAGAAACACGAGAGAGCCTTACAATGAGAGACAACATTTTCAGAATAAAACCTCTGATTTTTTAAGATGTGTTCAGTTCTTGCTTGCCAAATCGCCCATAGTGCTGCAAAATGTTTTGTCACATCATCAGATGAACTGCCTCCTACTTTCCTTACCCCTTCCCAAAATCTCGAAAACCACCCACATCCACCCATTGAACCGCTAATTCTCTCCAGACCTTCACCGAGGTCCAACAAGTGAGGAAGAGATGCTCCGAGTTCTCAACCTGTTCCCCGCACCTGTCACATATGACATCCTGAAGATTCAAAAACCTCGCCCTCCTTACCTTGTCCATTAACTTGTCTCTCCTCAAGCTCCAAAGGAAAACTTTTATCATGTTCGGGATCCTGCTTGTCCAAATAATCTTCATATCCTGGACCAAATCTATATCTTGTCCTTCTTCTCCATTTCTCAGCTCACTATATAAATTTTTGACAGAGAATTTAGTACCTGTCCATACATAATTGAAGTTGATTGAATTAGTAAAATTATGAGACATTGATTTGGATTAACGATTCATAATTTACAAAAAAAATCCTAAAAAATGCACAGGATCGCATAATACACAAAACGGAGCTATTTAAAAAAAAGTCTTGATAAACAAACCTACAGTATACAAAATGTATATGTTCTTTTGCAATCTATTCAAAGAATTTGAAATAAAGAGGATTCTTACAAAACAGGTAAAATTAATTATTTCAAATAATTAAAGGAGATTAAAATTACAAGGATTTAAACATGGAGTAGTATAGGAGTAGAATATTATTTTGAAAAAAAAAATATCACACATGATGTAATTAAATCTAAAGATCTAATTAAGTCTCAAATTAAAAAGGAACTAATGGTGGGAAGAGCGGATAAGTGGTTAATTTAGGAAGGGGTTAAATAATAGCTTGTTAATAGCCATCTAATTTGCTATCAAATCAACATCGATTTTTCTGCAATTTCACAATGCCTAGAGACGACTCTGCAGGTTCTTCTAGGGCCCGTTTGATTACCGGGTTACTCCGGAAAACCCGGTGTACTCGTGTGCATCACAGGGATGGAAATTGATCACAAATAAAGGTGACATCACATCACACTCCTTATTCCAACCTTTTCCCAATCCTTATAACAATCCAAATAACTACTATTCATAAAAGGATATTGGATGCCTCAACTTACTCTATCTCAATAACCAAACAGGCCCCTAGAGAAGCGGAAGGAGCAAAGAACTCCCTTCGGTGAAAAACCACTACGAGGGAAGACAAGAGAGGAATGGTGGACTTTTGATCAGAGATAACCGATAGGGGTTGGATTAGGGTTGAGCATTGGTCCGGGCCAACCCGACCCGGCCCGAAACCCCGCCCCATGTAGCACGGCCCGAACCCGAGCCCGCAAATAATTGGGCCAGGCTTTGGACCTTAATTCAAGCCCAAATGTATATTCGGGCTGGGCCCGGGCCTGATAGGGCCCAAACCCGAAAGTCCGACCCGTTAGCTCAGCCCATTCAAGTGCCCGAACTGCCCGACCCGTTAGCTCAACCCATTACTTCTGCATATGAGTGATGATAGAATTCAAATAGATGTCAAATTCTGAATATACTAATCTAATTAAATTTAACAACCATCATTGTTATATATACCATTATGATAATAATTCACTATGTTAGTGAACATATATTATAACCAATTATATTACACTGGTAATATATTCATCATGTTTAGAGCATGTTGTTGTACATAACAAATTCGTATCGTGGACACGATTCATTAATATTATCAATATGGTAAAACATATTTGCACGGGTAAAAAGAATACACATTTTCATTGGGGATGGGTGGTGTATTTGGAAGATAAAAACAAACTCAATACATCATGGAGTTTCAATTGGGTCGGCCAGACCCGAACCCAGGACATAATGTTTGGGTCGGGCTTGGGCTTGGGCCTAGATTTTGAAAAATAAAACGGGCCTAGGCCCGGTCCGTTAACACGTATACTAAAATGGGTTTGGGTCGGTGATGAAAGGGATTTTGCCGAGGTCGTGTCTTTCCACAAGGCGGATCGACAGTCGCTGAGATGACCTCAGACAGACTCCCAAATCGATCAACAATTAACCCACGATAAATATATGCAATGAATATCTAAAAATATGGAGTTAAAATTTATTATAACTCTACATGCAAATGTGTATATGTGTAAGTACAGGTAGAGGTCGAACACTGGGAGGCGAAAGGTTGAATGGTGGAAATGATTGTGCAATTATTCAATTTCTTGGTTCATGTCCAATTCTTATTGTTTTTGTTGGTTTTTTATTTTATATTTTTTTATTTTATTTTTGATTTTTATAATTTTTATTTTATTTTTATATTTTATATATTTTTTTATATTTTTTTATTTTATATTTTGAATAATATATATATAATGAGATATATAAGAGAAGAAAGAGGAGTAATATATAAGGATATGTATATTTATATAAATACTCAATACATACTAGATATAATATATATATTTTTTGGATTTTTATATTTTTTTATATATTTTTTATTTTTTTGGAATTTTCTAATTTTTATGTGTTTTTAATTTCAAAAATGTCCCTAATATAGGACTAATTAAATAGGCCGAAACTAATTTGGGTTTTAAAATATGAAATAAGTCCAAAAATAACCCAAATCAATTGTAATACATAAATAATAATATAGAGATAATTATAAAATAGGAAAACATATTTTTGGTATTTTTAAAGGGTTTTTATATTTTTTAGGATTTTGGAGCTTCTTAAAATTTTTATATTTTCTTTTTCTATTTTTAGGGTTTTTCATTTTCTGGACTCAATATATATATAAATATACTATATATAATTTTTTTGTAATTTTTCAAAAGCATTTTATATTTTTTGTATTTTATAATTTAATCAGTACAAAAAGGGCTTCTTTTTCATTTTTTTCATAATTAGGATAAATGCAAAAAATGTGAAATAAAATATGGGCGTGCAAGAACATCACATGAAACATCTCTCCTAATTTTTCTGGATTTTTAGAAGCCTCATAAGTATTTTTAATAAATAAATAAAAGACACAAAAATAAACAGCCTGACAGGGGTATTTTTACAAATAAAATAACATACAGGAGCATCAGTGCAAAAATACCAAAATATATTAACGTATTCTGCAATTCTAAGGACTAAAACCAGATGAGCAAACCCGCCAGGGCCCCCTTGCAATTTGACCATCACGTGGGACTACACGTGATACGCACCCATAGGGACCAGGATGCAATTTCAGAAAGCTCAAGGTCCTGTTTGCAATTTTTTCACAAAAATAATACACTTAAGATTTTATTTAATGGACTAAAGATAAATTTACAAACATACAAGAGGATTTGTGCAATTTTACTACCTCACGTGGGACGACACGTGAGGTGACGTGGACTGGACCCAAGTGTAATATGAAAAACAATAGAGGGGGTCCATGCAAAATTTCCACATTATTCACAATGTTATATTTAACTTACAATATTAAACATTAAATATACAAAAAGGCGGGGGTACAAGTGAAAATTACCCCCAAAGGTGCTGAATCTGACGGTTGAGCTTCGTGACTTATCCACGTGGCGCCTCTACGTGAGCCGATGCCACTTCGACGATGGGAGGTGAGGATTAGATCACCCGAGGTGATCTGACGGTCTGAGCACAGGAGGATCGGACGGCTGATCTTCGACCTGGGGCCTTCGTCTTCATCCAACGGCGGGGAGCACACGTGCAAGAACAGGGAAGAAAGCTCGCCGGGGCGAGCTTCTTCCAGCCAGATCTCGCTCCTCCGCCGGTCTTCGCCGCACCTGAAGGTCCCAGAAGCTTCCCGGCAGGTTGCTTGATTGGCTGGAGGTGCTGGATCGGACAGAGGTACCCTGGAGCGATGCCACAAGCTCGGGGAAGGAACGCAGCTCCAGGTACCTCCGCTGGCCTTGGAAACGTCTCCTGGTGCTCTTCAACGCACCTAACCTGCACTGGAACAAAGCACGGCTCGAGGGCTTCACCCTCGACCTAGGGTTTGAAGCTGTTAGCGCCAAAATGGGCGAAGTGGCGAAGCCTCCGGCGATGGGCGGAGATGAGGCTTCGGTTCGCAGATCTGGAGCAGATCTGGTTGAGTCGGAGTGGTCTGGAGGTGTACAATACGGAGGGGATCGAAATGAAGGAGAAATGGTGTTGGAAAACGGTCGATGGCGCGGTGGAGAAGTCGCCGGAGCGGAGCTCCGGCGAACTTCGAATTACCTAATCTATGCTAATCTACTAATCTAAATGCGAAATAAAAGACAGAAATAAAATGCTGGTACGAAAATCTACCTAGAAATGTAAAGGCGCAGCTCTTATACCTGGAGAAACTCCAGGGAGCAGGGCGGCTGCCGGAGCGCCGTCGTGGGTGCAACCACCACCATCTCCAGCTGATTCAAGGTGCCGGCGGCATCCTCCTGTCACGAGGAGCACACCTGGGACTGAATGCAAGGAAGAAAATGGGGCGAGGCTGACCAAATTTTGCGGAGGAGGCGGAGGTTCATTATTTATGAACGAAGCAGCACCCTTATTTGACCGGCTAAAATCAACGAATCTATGCTATGTACAAGGGATCTAAGTGAATGGCGGGGGTCATGATTCATCTGGGAGAAAATTCCGTGAAGGGATCGACGGTGATGGAGCATCATGTCGAGCGGGAAAAATGGCTGAAATCGGGGGACGCGACAGTTCTGACGGGAGTCAGAGGCGCAGGGGGGAGTTGACCGGAGGTCAACACTCCCTGGCCCCTGATTGGTCCACATCAGACCGAACTTAACCTATTTATTTAACATAATAAGTAAATTAATTAAGTTTTGCATATAAAATAAAAAATGTTCATAAATTAATGTAGTATTTATTTCCGATTTTTATTTATTTTTTTGATATATTTTATTATGGTTTTATTAAAATAATGTATTTATAAGTATATTTATATATATATATATATCTATTTTTATTTTGTTTATTTTATTTTATTATTTTATTTTCTTATTTTATAAATTTATAACTTACTTTTATTAGTATAAATATATTTTTATTTAATTTTTATGAGTTTATTTACCCATTTAAATAAATGTGTATATGTATATGTAGGTACCTATATATTATATATTTTATTTATTTAAGGAATTTTATTTGTTTTTATTTTGGATTTGTATTTTTAATAAGTTATATATAATATATACATTATTATAAAAATATAGATGAACAAAAGAATCAAAGAATAAAATCCCTTTTTATTTATATACATCTAGATAACATAGGTATTTTGCCTATGTATTACATAAGCTTATTTTATTTTACAAATTCTTTTTGGTCTTCTTTTAATTTTAATATGTACATGTATTATATACATTATTCACAAAATTCTAAAAATATAAATTTATAAAAATAATAAGTATTGAATAAAATGAATATTTTAATCAGTACTATGTACAGGGAGGGTCAAAAACCTAACTTCTACAGATGAACTCCAAAAATTATGAAACCAATTTTATTAAATAGTTCTTGGAAAGCTATATACAATTAAAGGTTAGTTTGGGTGATTTGGAGTTTTTATTTGCAAGATATAGGTCTGTGAAGTTGAGATTTTGGCTTTTTATTCTGTGTATAAAATGTACACTGAATCTTATTTTTACACAAACTCAATTTTGTATTTTTATTTACATTATTATCTACAACTTTTATGTACAAAATATTTTTATTTGATGAGCAAATAATTATATACAAAATAAGTGTCAAAAATGCATAAATAAATGAATAAATAAATGAGGTATTTATTGTATTATTGGCCTTTATCTCCCCCTACTTTATTCCTTGTCGACCAATTCCATGCTGGCCTTAGTCTCGGGGTTAGGGTCATAAAATATTTGCAATATTTTATTCTTTTTTCTTTTCTTCCCTTTATTCTATAATTTTGGCATTAAAAACCTTATTTTATGTACATTTAATACAATGAATCATGAATGTTATTATATACAAATTAATGCTAGTTATATGCATTTGCTGGGATTTTTAAGGCCAAAATGATAGAATAAAGGTGATGAAATGGAGATTCATCAGTCGGAGCAAGCCGAACCCGACCCATGCAACCCTAGGTTGGATGCAAAGAAGGTATGGGTGTTATTTTGATATATAATTTAACTTTATGGATTTCGAGAATTAGGATTTTCAAATAGGCATAAATTTATGATATATTCGGGGAGCAATGCATCCGTAGATGGAATAAGGTGGATTTGGGGAAGAATGCATTCGATGATTAGATAGGATTAAAGATATGAAATTTATGATATATATTTATTTATTTATATACATATAAGAAACATATTTTGATTAAAAATACATAATAAACAGGGAATATGATTTTATTTAAGATAAAGATGAACAAGGGGGTCTAGTGTTGGTGTTATGTGGTATGATATATAATTTTTTATAACATGCATTAATGAACTTGATATATTTAGATATTCATGCGATTACAATGACATGAAGAAAATGGACAGTTTCGGAAGGAACAAACTGAAGGGGTTAAGATTGAGGATTACAAAACTTGCAAACCAAAATAAAAATAAATAAACTTGGAGAATGGAAATAATAAACTAAAATTAGATTATAAAGAGAATTTAAATCTTCTTTTTAATATCTAAGGTTTTCAAGCTCCAATGAGTAACAGAGAACAAAAAGTGTAAGATAATAGTTGTTATAAAAAAATTGTAGAGTTAGAAAAATTATGCCATTATATATGAGAGGAGTGATCCTATGAGAGCATGAGAGCATGCATTCTGGACTACATGATTCTGTTTTCTCTCTCCTGGTTGAATCATGTGGTCTAGAATGCATGCTCTCATGCTCTCACAGGTTTTGGCTCTCATAAGATCACTCCTCTATATATGATGTTCAAAAATGAAAAATAGCTTTTATTTAAATGATTAGATAACATGATTGCAATACTTATTATTGTAGTATTAGATTGATAATTTAGATTAGATAAATGCTTGGAATACGTAAGTAAGATGGATAATGAAGCAACTAGGTTGGGATGGGATTCAGACATGTAACACAATTTAAACTAAAGAACTTGATAAGAGAAAGTTTTGGTAGCTATTGTTTAAAATGAATGACAACAATAATACAAACAACATAAGATGAACTACAAAAATAACAGGTTGAACTGAACTAAGGTCAGATAAATATACAATTTTTTTACTTTGGGTGGACTTTTAACAAAAATATTTTTAAACTTTGAGATGATAACATATGCTTAGTATTGAAGGACTTACTCGATATATATAGAAAAGGGGAAACAAATTAAGGATTAAATAATTGTGTTTAGTATTAATATAAATTACCAAAGCCTTGGATTGGTGATACATGATGATAAATGGGATATCATAGATGCATGTTGGAAATGTCATCATCAGATTCGGATTTTGATGATATTGATCATGGATCAAACGAAAGAAAATCAATGACAATAAGATCACATGAACGTGTGAAAATACAAATCGTGAAATTATCAAAACAATCAAGTTATGTAAAATCAAACGCAAGTATTATAATTTGATTGTTTAATTAAGATAGGTCATCTTGCATGAAACTTACAACTATTATGATACTTTGGCAGGAGCAGAAGAAACCAAAGATGTGATAAGCTAACGGAAAACAAAGGGCTCAGGGCAATGTAACGAAGAGATTTTAGATAGGAAGATTCGATGCATGCTCATGAAGTTTATTTTTTTTCATTTTTGCTATTGACAAACATATAAAAAACATTGAGGAGATATTATTGGTTATTGCATGTAAGGGATATGTTTCCCATAGGTGTTTCATAAATCACTATGTCCAATACATAGATGGTCATAGGCAACCACCAAGCAGCAGGCACTGATTTCGAAGACCACCTTTTCAAGATTAATAAATATATGCAACAATGAGAGAGAGAGAGAGGAAAAACATGCAATGAATAGTATAGCAATACCTACGAGGTAGGGAATTCATATTCGGAAACAAAGTGGTGTGTTCAACAATGATGATATTGGAATCATTCTCGGATTGCTGAGTTTTGGATTCCCGGTTTTGACTAGAGGGAGACATTTACCTTGGAAAAGCTTCATATTAACTGAGCTTTTCAATGATGGGATGTGTTTACAAGAAAGAAAAATGTTCATGTTGAAGGATATGGTATTATCCTCAAGCGCATCACGGAAGCGTGATCGTCGTATCGAATACGACGTAGAACGACTAGTCGGACTAGTTGTTCTATGCAGCGGAATTTAAAAAATTTTCATGCGATGAAACCACATGATCTAAGAACGATTCTCGGATCGTTTCATCTAGAACCACAAAAAGTATATAGGAATACCTCTTGAAGCGTGGTTGATCGAGTCTCTACGAAAAGAGACCTCCTATCTCAAGTCCGATCGTTGGAGAAGACGCTTGCGAGCGCGGGGATGAGTCGCGTGATCCTCGCAATCCAACAAGTTGATCCAAGCACGGTGAGCTCCTGATCTCGTCGTACGAGATCGAACACCTTCTTCACGAGCGTAGCATTCCAAAGAAGATGGAGAACCGAACAACGTCGAAGCAGTTGCGCGGTGGCGAAACTACGACGGCTTCTCTTCTCTAGGGTATGATGGACGGCCACCAAGAAGAGAAGAGGAGAAGAGGTGACGTGTGGAATGAGAGAGAGAGAGAGAGATCTGCTTCCAAAGCATAACCCTAGAGAGCATGGTATGCCTCTCTATTTATTTGGTTTTGGGATCCATGGATCTTAATCCATGGGATACATAAAATCAATGGATGAGATTGATTTATGTTTAATCCAATGGTCAAGATTGTTGTTGGTAAAAACCAACAACTAATAATTAAATTTAAATCAAACATATTTGACAAATCAAATATAAATCAATCCTAAATTAAATCAATCAAATAAAGGAGACAATCATCATAGAGATTACATCTCTTATTGGAACATGGTGGACGGCCACTTGTTTCCAATTGGAGGCAATCTCATGAGATCTCATGAGATTGCATATCTCCATAAAAATCTCCATTATTTATTCCAACAACTTTTGTTGTGATTTACTCTTAAAAAATAATTCATAATTAATTTTGAGAATATTGCAATCTTACCATTGGAAATGTGTGAATCACATTCACAACCCAAAACAAAATATAATTTACATTTTCAATGAATTACACAATGTGTATCCAATACACGCCAATAATTAATTAACAAATATAAATTATAATTAGCTCTCTCCAATACATTATAAATCACATTTATAATATATTATTAATAATTGGATATTGCTATCCACATTATTCTTATCACAATAATTAAATCATATTTAATTATCATTCTCTTAGTGCTCAGATATAATTCAACAATGGAATTATTCTTGAACTCCTTCAAGAATAAAGCGATTTCTCCGCAGATACTAGAAGATAAGGACATGGCGATTGTATTGTTCCATGTATAGTGACTTGGATATTGAGATCACATCTCAAATCCTGATCTCATGAACCTCCCACAGATGCTTGATTAAATCAAGACCGTAGACCTAATCTTCTCATTGCATCTGAATCTCATTCAGATCAATGTCCAATGCATGGACTAAGATTAGGTCACTTCTCTATTGATAGGATGAAGGATATGGTAAGATCCTCAAGCGCATCACGGAAGCGTGAGCGTCGTATCGAATACGACGAGGAACGACTAGTCGAACTGTTGTTCTATACAGCGGAAATTAAAATTTTTTTTCATGTGATGAAACCACATGATCCAAGAACACTTCTCGGATCGTTTCATCTAAACCACAAATAAGTATTAGGGTTACCTCTTGAAGCGTGGTTGTGATCGAGTCTCTAAACAAAGAGACCTCCTGTCTCAAGTCCGATCCGACAGAGGAGACGTTTGCGAGCGTGTTGATGAAACACGTGCTCCTCGCAATCCATGTTGATGATTCAAGCGGTGGATCTCCTGATCTTGACACACAAGATCCGACGTCTTCTTCACGAGCGAGACGTACCGAAGGAGACGGAGATCCACGAGCAAACGATCGGGCAGCATAACGAAGACGCTGCAGCAATGGAGAACCTCTCTAGGGCATCCATGGTGGACGACCACATGAGAGAGATAGAGAGAGTAGGCGTGTAGAGAGAAAGAGAGAGAGAGCCTTATGTTCTCTTGTGTGTAAAGAAGAGCAATGGGGTGCCTCTCCTTTTATAATATTTTGGGATCCATGGATCTCAATCCATGGGCAACACAAATCCAATGACTCTCATTGATTTGTGTTTCTTTCAATGGTTAAGATTTATGTTGTTAAAAACCAATAATAATTAATTTAATTTAGATTAAATCTATATTGTTAAATCAATATAAATCAGTCCCAAATTAAATCAATCAAGCATGGAGATTATGGAATGAAGATTGCCTCCTTCCATAATATTGGATTTGGTGGCAATCTCATGAGATCACATTATTCCATGGAAATCTCCAAGATTTACAACAACACTTGTTGTAAATTATTCTACAAAAATAATTAATAATTATTTTGTGAATATTGCAATCTTGCCATTAGAAAATTGTGAATCATATTCACAACCCAAAATAAAATGTGAATTATATTTTCAATTAATTGTCCAATGTGAATCCAATTCACATCAACATTTAATTAACAAATGTAAATTACAAATATCTCTCTCTTATATAATATAAATCACACTTATAATATATATGACTAATATGGATATTGCTATCCACATTATTCATATCCATGATAAATAAATCACATTTAGTCATCTTGGATCTCTATTCTCGTGTGACCAAATAATATGAATCGCATTCACATTATTCACATCTTTGATAATTAAATCACATTTAATTATCTTAGATAACTCTCCTTATATATGAATCAAATTCATATTATTCATGATAACTAAATCACATTTAATCATTAATTTTCTCAATGCTCAGATACACATATCAACAATGAAATTATCCTGAACCCTTTCAAGGATAATGCGCTTTCTCCACGAATACTTGGAGATAAGGACATGGCGATTATATTGTTCCATGTATGGTGACTTGGAAATTGAGATCATATCTCAAATCCAAATCGCGGGCCTCCCATATATGCTTGATTAAATCAAGACCGCAAATCTAATCTTCTCATTGCATCTGAATCACATTCAGATCAATATCCAACATTTGGACCAAGATCAGATTACTTCTCTACTGAGAGGTGTCACTAAAATCCAAACCCGTTTCATCACTCCCTAGGAATGGAAGCGTTATGGTTATACAATCATTTATGATCACATCACCCTCAGGTATTCCCAATACCTGTACATCCTGCATACTGGAAGACTCAGAATAAAACCGAAGTATTAGATCAACTTTACACCGTCTACTTCAGGGTTTTTATCAGTAAGTTTCTCATTCGATCGTTGGGAGTTGGTACCGATCATATACTTTCCAAAAGTATATATCATACCCAGGTCTTGATCATATACTTTCCAAAAATATATATCAAAAATACAAATTCAGTCAAGCTTCCAAAGCGAGATGACCGTGCATGGAATTTAGTTCTTCCCTATATCTCATGAGTGAGCTCATGTCTTCCGGTTAGTAAATGAACATGTATAATCCCTTTGAGAGATCGTATTACTCATATGCCCTTACATGCACACCAGTGCACCGGTGTATAGACCTTGGTTAGGTCATCAACCTATTGGTCTGCCAAATGTACATACTCTGACATATAGTAACAATCTGTCTCCGGTCAGAGGACGCATGCCTATATCATGATATCATACGATATAGGACTTTGGTTATCTCGATCTCGTTAAGTCAACTCTTTGACCCAACTTATCTAACACTTCCGAATCTCTATTCCTATGCAGCGGACCTGCATCAAGAGGTCGGTCAGATATCAGCCTAAATGAGAAAGGATTGCCATCTCCTACTCAGGCTAGAAATGATCTCTTAACAATCATTTGACGGTGCTTGATGAGTCCTAAATCTAACTCTTTAGATATTCATCCCAGCACCAGCCTCAATGATTCAATAGTTGAATCAACAACTGTATGATCATTAAGATGGTCATGGTACATAACCCTAATTGTACCAAGGGACCTATTATGCAAAGTAGTTATTCTTCATTTCAGATCAGGGAATGATATTAGTAATAACATTTATTTCATAATGGCTCGCCGTGGGTTCGCATGATATTAGTAATAACATTTCAGATCAGGTCACGCGCTTCGCGCGTGCATCCTTGGAAATTTTGCACCGGACCCCCTAGAACTTTTACTAATTGCGTTTAGGTCCCTATGCACTGTACCTTGGTTTTGATTTTTAATAAGATATCAAACTAACTCCAAATTCAATGAAAATTGGACACATAGCTCCTGCCATGGTGTAAAATTTTCTAGAATTTTTGGGGACATTTTTTATTTCATTTGCTATTTTTAAAAATTCAAAAACACGCATTTCTTCACTATCTGACTTGAAAAATCACAAAAAATATTAAAACTCATCTAAAAATCACAAAAAATAGTTACTGTTTAGTTTGTCTTGCTTGATTTTCTGACCAATTTTGGTTACTTTTCATTATAGAAAACTCATAAAATTACAAAACACTAAAAATCTCATAAAAATTCTAATAAATAATCTAAAAATTCAAAAACAATAATTCCAGTGCCTTAATTTTCCTTAGACTTTCTAGTTCATAGGAAAATTACCTTCAGGCTTGTTAGGGGCTTTTAGATATTTTATCTAAGTCCCTCAAGCTCGGCTGGACAGTATCTTCATTTTCTTGCATTGTTTTATTTTTAGAAAATTAAATAAAAATCAGAAAAATATCAAAAAATAACCAAAAACAGTAAAAATCATAAAATACACAAAAACATTTTTATTTGAATTTTTGAGTGAATTTTGATGCATTAAATAATTGTTTGAATTGACTTGATTTACTTGTTTCTTTATTTTCTTAATTAATTAAAAATCCAAAAAAATAAAAAAAAATTAAAAATCCACCAAAAATACATTCCTTTTATTTTTCGATATTTTTGACTGCTTCGTAGGCTGCAAGGCCATCACGTGCTCCCTGAGTCCGACCCTGGTCGCTATACCAGGCTAATCTAATAGCCATGACCGCTATCGATTTTATTTGATTTCTATCTCTGTTTGGTGGTCTGCTTTACATTTTCTTGATTGACCGAGAGGCTCTTGAGCGACTGAGGTCGCAACGACCTTAGTTCTATTACTTCATCCTTAGTTGCTCGGGTTTTTCGTGCGATCAGAATGGCGCCGTTGCCGGGGAGCACGGCTTAGTAGTCTGTTTTCGATTTTTCCGCGGTTTTCTTTTCCGTAGCTTTTTGTGCATATTTTGTATATATCATTTATTTGCATAACGGTTTAAATAATTTGGTCTGATCACTCTTGTGTTTGTTTTCTTGCGAGGGCCCAAGGACCGAGGCGGCTTTCTTCGGAAGCCGAGCAACCGCGGGAACCGGAGGCGGCTCTCTTCTTCATAGAGCCGCAGGAGGATGCGAGGAGCGAGCACGAGAGCGAGAACCGCGGAATAGCCGCGGAGTAGCATAATTTAGATTAGGATTTACTTCCAGCAATAGTTGAACACTTGTAATAATACAGGGACAGGACACTCAGCAGCAGACACTTGGACTTTCGGGTCTGTTTCGCCGAGCACCGGTGTGCTTGGGGGACTCTTAGGTTTTTCATGGTTTTTCTTCGTGGTTTTAGATTTTTTTGCTGCCTTTTACGGTTTTACGTGGTTTTTTCTCGAGCCCCCAGCTTTAGGACTTTCTGATTGATTGTGCCGTATTCAGTAGAATCCACACACCTAATAGATTGCTCGTACCTATAGATCGTTAACTGGACCTGCTAATAAAACATTAATAAAAATAGCTGATTCACTTTCCTTAGAGCCTACGCGCCGCGAGCCTGCCCCGTTAAGCGCTACTCCTGAATTCGACCTGTCGAGAAGAGGAGGGGTGGGTCTAGACCTGACTCTTTGGATCGAGAGCGAGTGACCAGCTAGACGGTGCTTTCGAGTAGAAGTTGCCTGCTTAGGACTCGGTTTTCCGCTGCACCATATAGGTAGTTTTATTTCTGTCTTTAAATTCTGCGCGGATCATATTGCATGTAGAGTGCTGGAGACAGGTACGCATTTCTATCTCTGCATGCATCATTGATTTTCGCGTATCGGCTTTTTCGTCTTCTCCCCCCTGTTTTTGACTTAATAACCAAGAGAACCGAAAAATTTGTTAGGCGTTTTTGCTTGTATGGAAAATATCTAAAAAAAACAATAAAATTGGGACTGCTAAAACTATTGACCCTAAAAGACACTTGAACTAAAAATTTGTCTTGGGGAGAGCAACCCCCTCATTGCTTGATTTGCTTGTGTGAGAGAGTGACTCGTACACTAGGTAAAGCCCTCTGGTACTCATCTCGACTGATTACCGACTCTTCTGTGCGGGACAGTCGGTTGGGAGAGTATCGGGTATCCCAACAGGTCCCATAATCGCTCTGATATCTTGAGTGTTCACCAAAATAAAATTGACAAGATAAATTGACCGAACCTTTACGGTCTTCAGCTCGCGTTGCGTTGGTGAACTGGGGGTTTGCTTGTACTCATAGTTTTTCCAGATCACTCACACTACTCGCCAGATCACGATGATGGGCAGAAGGTCTCTTAGGCAGCCTCTGGCTGCACCAATTTTTAGCATTCCAGTCCCTTCATCTAGGTCGGTTCGAGAGAGCTCAAACCCGCTCTCCGAACCCGAGTACGATTCCGCCCTGTTCCCCCTCGACCACCCTTCTTCTGATACCGAGATACCAGTGCCAGAGGAGAGACAGACAGATGATTTATCGGCACCTAAGTTCGTTTGTTTTGATTTTTCAGAGCCTATGGCCGGCAGTTCAGATAACCACCCTGGAGGTCCATGAGGAGATCAACACTTCGTTCTGGACCAGGGTGCGATCAACTCCACCCTGATCGCCTCCCTTGAGTCAGTGCAGCAGCAATTGAGAGATCAGGGGGCATTCATGATAGAGATGAGGAGAGAGCTTGAGCAGATGAGAGCCGACCGCGAGAACCGAGGAGGCGGACCCGACGATGCGGCAGCTGCTGCCGCGGCAGCAGCAGCAGGAGGAGCAGGACCACCGAGACTGATGCGGGATAACCACAATCCCGGATCGACTTTAACGCACCGTTGGGTGGTGCTACCAGCCATCGTGGGGGACTTCAAGTTCCCCCCGAACACTTTGCAGCTTCTTTCCCCTGTTTCACGGTTTGGCCACATAGGAGCCTCATCTCCACCTTCAGGAGTTTGAGATGATTTGCAGTACTGTCCACGATCGCCAGGTGGACCAGGACACCATACAGATGATTGCCTTTCCCTTTTCCTTGGCAGACAGAGCAGCCACCTGGCTGAAGCATCTGGGGAAGTTTGTATACACTTGGGAGCAGCTCCGTGCCGAGTACTTGCATAAGTACTATCCACTCGGATGGACCAATGCCACGAGAGCCCTGATCAGCAACTTCTCCATGCTCCCCAACGAGCAGTTTCATGAGGCATGGGAGAGGTTTCGAGATCTGACCGACAGATGCCCGCACCACGACATTTCTAAGCCGAACCTTGTTCAGAGCTTCTTCAGCGGGCTGACACCAGAGCTTCAGGGCTTGGTGAACGCTTCTTGTGGTGGGTCTTATTTCGCCAAGGATCACGACCAGGTCTAGCAATCTACGAGGAGATGGTCGAGAACTACATGGTGATGTCCCAGACCAGGTTGTACACTCAGGGCAGACCCCAGCAGCCAGGACCCGTACAGTACCAGAGGATAGCATGGGTCGACGCCGGTCCTTCCAGTTCGTCCGCAGTAGCAGCAGCACAGGCAGAGTCCACAGCTGCAGACATGGGCATCATTAGCGAGAAGTTGGATCGGATGGAGCTGATTGAGAAGAAGCAGTGCTAGGGCATCACTCAGATGGAGCAGATGGCACAGACTCTGAGCAACATGAAGACCCAGCTCATGTGTCTCCAGGAGGCACAGACGGCTTCCCAGCCCCGTCTTCAGTCGCGAGGCGACTCCGGCAGCAGCAGCAACTCGTCCCAGCGCTCCAACTCACACCAGCAACCTAGACAGGTTCACCTTGTACAGGCGGAGCCGTACCAGCAGCCGCAGCCTACCTACTAGTCACCACTGTCTCCAGACATGCAGATGGTGGTATACCAGTCAGATCAGCCTCTGGCAGTACTCCCGCCAGCCCAGTACGATGCAGAGCTGTTGATGGATGTCAACAGGATTTGGTATGACCGCCCTCAGCCCGGTATCCGACGAGACCATCTCGGATTCCGGTGGGGGAACGGAGGTACCCAGCCCCAACAGCAGCTGTCAGGACTGGGTGGCCAATACAGCCATCAGAGAGAGCACCAGCATCAGCAGCAGCCCCCAATGTACCCACCACCACAGCAGCAGCAGTCGTCCTACGGTCCTCATCTCTATTAGCAGGGACAGTCTTGGAGGCGAGATCAGCCTCACCAGCAGCAGCAGCATCATCCATACCCCTCTCAGCCTCACCAGCAGCAGATCCAGCAATCTCACTACCAGAGAGGCTACCCGTCAGGTTCCCATGATAACCTTGTCTTGGATGACATAGCCCGCCTCCTCACGGATCAGCAGGCTACCTTCAGACAGGAGATGGACGAGTTCCGCCAGGAGATGCGGGACATCGTGAGAGGGAAGGCCGCCATCCCTGCCCAGATAGAGCCGAACCCCAACAGCCTGAAGCGGAAATCTGAGCAGGTAGCTTGTACTGAGTATACCACTCCTAGTGATACATTTGGTGATATGACTGGATATCTGTTTGATACTGATTTTGTCACACTTAAGAGCGGTAGGATGCCAGCAGGCGGCGCCTCGTCTGAGCTACATCATGAGGATCCACCTAGAGCGCCCGACGAGGAGGATGATGACAGTGGTACTGATGCCACCAAGGATGCTGATTCCACCGGCGGTACTGAGGCCGCCGTTCCACCAGTTCGAGGAGGTGGTACTGAGGCCACCCACGATGCCGAGCTGGAGCGCGGTACTGAGGCTGCGAGTCTTCCAGCCGATCCAGCCACTGGTGGTACTGAGGCCACCATCGTTCATGTTGAGAGATCTGTTGTTTTTCCTTCACCGGATGTATCTCGGAACCATGTTGTGAATAAAGGAAAGGGTTTATTTTCTTCTGGTCCCACTGTGGTGCATGATGTATGTGTGGATCCGGTCGTCGAACCGCCTAGACCCTTTCCTAGTCCTTCATCTGAGAAGGACCCATTGATCCCCTTCCCTAGAGCCCTTCAGATGGGGAAGGGGAAGAAAACAGAAAATCCCAAAAAGAGAGAGAGCAGGAAGAGTTCAACCAGCAAATGATAGATCATTTTCACATACAGCTGACTCTTCAGGAGGCTTTGCAGCACATCCCACTTCTTCAGCGTTCATTGAGAGACAGGACCACAGTCAGAAGGAAGAGGAGGAACCACCACTCTGAGATCCATGTGCTGACGAAAGTCATGTGTTTCGCGATCCAGAACCGTCTGCCGGCCAAGAGGCCAGATTCAGGAGCCCCTTATGTCAGATGCCATATCAGTGAGCAGAGGTTCGACCGTACTCTATTAGATAGCGGATCGTCGATCAACCTCCTTCCGGCAGCCCTTCTCGACCGCTTCGAGTTGGACACTCTTAGACAGAGCAGGACAGTCCTTCAGTTTCCTGATAGATCTGTCAAGAGGCCGAAGGGGTTGTTGCGAGACGTTGTCGTCACTATTCAGGGCCTGCAATTCCCCGTGGACTTCGTAGTGTTGGACATGAAGATCCATGATTCAGTGACCGATATCCCCATCATTCTCGGTCGTCCGTTCTTGACCACAGCCAAGGCAGTGACTGATCATGATAGCGGGAAGGTATAATTTCGCGTCAAGGGAGAAAGTGTACAAATAGAGACGGTCGAGGACTGCAGAGCTAGAGACAGATCATGCTCAGAGACCACTTCAGATACAGAGCAGCTGACAGATGCAGGGCTAGACATCCACCAGGACTGTGACTTTGTGATCACAGACGATGAGGTAGTTTGGGCAGACCCAGCAGCACAGGTCATCCTCTCATTTTCAGACACCGCTGATGCAGAGATGACAGCAGAGGAGAGCTTGGAGAGCACATTCCTGGTTCAGGATACTTTAGAGGCAGCAGAGCAGGTTCTTTACTACGACACGGATTTTTGTGATGATGGTGGTACTGATGCCACCTTGTGTGATGCAGATCCCTCAGAGTCACAGTCTGAGTGGGCAGATTGTGATGATTACATGCCAGACCTGATTTCCACTGAGCTTACAGCTGAGGAGGAGGTAGATGCCGAGCAGATCAGAGACAGTTCAGTTGAGCAGCCTTCTTCGGACCCAATTTGCGAGAGTACGCTCTCATTCTCCCAGGCAGATTTGGCAGCATACACGCGACTTCTTTCGAAGCCAGATTTGCCAGCATCCAGTCGTCCAGAGCTGAAGCCACTTCCTTCGTCGTTGAAGTATAGATTCCTTGAGGGTGAGCATGAGATGTACCCAGTCATTATCTCAGCCGATCTGACTGGAGAGCAGGAATCCCGTCTGATGGGGGTTCTTGAAAAGAACCGCAAGGCGATAGGATGGAGCGTAGCAGATCTCCAGGGGATTAGTCCGGTCCTGTGCTCCCACCATATCTATCTCGAGGATGAGGCGAAGCCGTCGCGTGAGTTCCAGCGGCGGCTGAACCCAAATCTGAGAGAGGTTGTCATGAAAGAAATTTCGAAATGGTGGAGCACCGATTTTATTTATCCCATCTCCGTCTCCAAGTGGGTCAGACCTTTGCATGTGGTGCCCAAGAAGACGGGCATCACTACAGTGATTAGCGAGTCTGGAGAGGAGATTGCTACATGAGTACCCACTTCTTGGCGGGTTTGTGTTGACTACAGGAGACTTAACCAGGCCACCAAGAAGGATCATTTCCCCCTGCCCTTTATTGATCAGATCATTGAGAGACTGGCAGGGAAGAGCCATTACTGTTTTCTGGATGGGTACTCGGGCTACAACCAGGTGGCCATCGCTCCTGAGGATCAGGAGAAGACCACCTTTACCTGTCCCTTTGGCACATACGCCTTCCGACGCATGCCATTTGGGCTATGCAATGCCCCTGCGACTTTTCAGAGATGCATGTTGTCGATCTTTTCGGACATGGTAGGGGAGTGATTAGAGGTCTTCATGGATGATTTCTCGGTTTATGGCGACGGATTCGACTCCTGTCTTGACTGCCTAGACCGGGTACTTCAGCGATGTATTGAGGTCCGCTTGGTTCTTTCTTGGGAGAAGAGTCACTTTATGGTGACCCAAGGGACGGTGCTTGGCCACATCATCTCCAACAGGGGCATGGAGGTTGATCCGGCCAAGGTTGATATCATTAGAAAACTCTCACCACCGTCCAATTTGCGGCAGTTACGGTCTTTCCTGGGGCACGTCGGTTTCTATCAGCGATTCATTCGTGATTTCATTAGGGTTGCCCGACCGTTGACTGACTTGCTGACGAAAGACACCGAGTTCCTTGTCGATGACAAGTGTCTTTCGTCGTTCGAGACTCTCAAGCATTGTATTGTTGAGGCTCCTGTCCTCCAGCCATCAGATTGGTCTCTCCCATTCGAGATCATGACGGACGCCTCCGATTTTGCTGTGGGGGCTGTGCTGAGACAGAGGAGGTATGGAGTCCCCTTTGCTATCCACTATGCTAGCCGCACCTTGGATTCCGCCCAGCGGAATTATAAAGTCACAGAGAAGGAGATGCTAGCAGTAGTGTTCGCCCTAGATAAATTCAGATCTTACATCATTGGATCTAGAGTGACTTTGTATACTGATCATACCGCCATCCGATACCTCATGGCAAAGAAGGATGCCAAGGCCAGACTGACTAGATGGATCCTTCTACTCCAGGAGTTCGACATTGAGATCAAGGATAAGCCTGGAGTTAAGAATGTGATGGCGGATCATCTCTCCCGTTTAGAGTAGCCTGAGGAGTTTGAGCAGATTGATCCCATTTGTGAGACCTTCCCAGATGAGACGATCCTTGTTATCGCCTCACTCCCATGGTATGCCGATATTGTGAACTTTCTCGTTGCTGGGAAAGTCCCACAAGATTGGCCCAGACAGAGGCTTGAGACCTTCCTCGCGAAGGCCAAGTCCTACCACTGGGAGGATCCCATCCTTTACCACGAAGGAGGGGATAGCGTCTGGTGTCGGTGCATTCCTTAGGAGGAGCACCATAGCGTCCTCACTTACTGCCACAAGCTTGAGGCAGGAGGACATCATTCTGGGAGGAGAACGACACAGAAAGTGCTTCAATCCGGCTTGTGGTGGCCTACTCTCTTCAAGGACTCTGATGAGTTCGTGAAGAGGTGTACTGACTGTCAGAGGATGGGCACTTGTGGACAGCGTGATATGATGCTGATGCAGCCCATTCACTTCTGTGAGGTTTTTGACGCATGGGGCATCGATTTCATGGGTCCATTCCCTAAGAGTCAGGGATTTGAGTACATTCTGTTGGCCGTTGATTATGTGAGTCGTTGGGTTGAGGCTATCCCCGCCCGAGCCGCTGATGCGAGGACTATTTGCAGATTTTTGAGGAAGCACATCATCACGCGGTTCGGGGTACCTCGAGTATTGATTTCAGATGGGGGGTTCTCATTTCATCAACGACCAGGTGAAGGCACTTGCTAGTGAGTTCGGCATAGACCATCGAGTTGCCACTCCATACCATCCACAGACGAATGGTCTAGCCGAGGTGTCGAACAGGGAGATCAAGACTATATTGCAGAAAGTCGTCCGCCCTGACCGAAAGGATTGGTCACAGCTTTTGGACTCGGTCTTGTGGGCATATAGGACGTCTTTCAAGACACCATTGGGCACATCTCCCTTTCGCCTCGTATATGGAAAGCCGTGCCATTTGCCTGTTGAGCTGAGACACAAGTCACTATGGGCAGTCACTGAGATACTTATGGATCCAGATAGTGTAGGAGACCAGAGGAGGGAAGAGTTAGCAGCCTTGGAGGAGCTTAGAGATACCGCCTTCTTAAACAGCCTACATTATAAGGAGAGAGTGAAAGAGTGGCATGATTCTCATATCAGCCACAAGCATTTTGAGCCTGGACAAAGAGTATGGCTGTTTGATGCGAGGCTGCGATTATTTCCAGGAAAGCTACAGAGCAAGTGGAAGGGACCTTATCTGGTGAGAAAGGTACACGACAACGGTAGCATTGATATATCTGAGTTGTCTTCTGAGAGTACCTTTCGAGTGAACGGCCAGCGGCTCAATCCGTATCTAGATCATGAGCCGCGGGTTGTTGATGTTGCCCCTATTCACTTTGCGTGAGATGTGGTCTCTTGACTCACATCTATTGTATCTCACGCCTGATTATCACTATTCTTCCGACCTGTATAGATCCAGTTGTCCATATCACTCTATTCTTTAGTCCCACATCCCTTTCCTCATCTTATGATTACGCTATACTTAGGGCGTACTCTACCCTAAGTATAAGGGGGATGTAGGACCTTCGGGTATTCTTTTCATTCTTTCTACCCCTGTATTGCTGCCTATACTTAGGGATATTTTGCCCTAAGTATAGGAGGGGGGGGGCAGACTCTGTACATCCTTCACTCGGACTTCCCTTCATGTACAACTTGCTAAACTTAGGATTATTGGATCCTAAGTATAGGGGGAAACCACCGAGTTCTCCTCATTCTATTCTTTGATTCATCTCTGTATATAGCCATTCCTTTTCACTTCCCTATACTAAGCATGAGTTATGTCTTCTTCATCGCTCTTGACTCTGAGGACATCGTTCAAGCTAAGTATAGGGGGGTGTGTATATATTTCATATATACTTTAGCCATAACTCGTACTTTGTGTGAGTGTGTTAATAAATAAAATGGCTAAAAACTCTAAAAATCACAAAAAAAATAATTAAAAATTTTTTCCTGTAAATAATCATTCTTTTATTGCACATACATAGCTAGTGTACAAAATTATTTTTGTAAAAATGTTTTCAAAAATCTTTTGTATAAAGCTTGTGTGAATATTTTCTTATCAAATTTATGTATATAGTACAAAATTTTTCCAAAATGTTTTGAAAATCAAAATTTTGCAAAAATTTTGTGTAAATATGTGTAAATACTTTTGCAAAACTTGCACTTCATGCATTCATATATCCATGATTTCAAAACATTTTTCAAAAATTTTGCACGATTGTAAATATGTGTAAATATCATCTTTGTATATATGTATATAGTTTTCCTGGATGATAGTTGACATTTAAACTAAGCCTGGAATTAAATTGGGAAATGGAGCTTGATTAAGATCTTAATCCACCTAATTCTAAGAGGAACCTTATAGGGCTTAGGGTCAAGGCTTTTCAGGTCCATAAGGACTTAATTCTTTGAGTCCACTAGGCTATGAGCATATGTCATCTTGATGAGCCTAAGTAGAACACTTAACAACAGACACATGGCTCTTAGAGACAATGGCTTGACTTGCACCAGCACTTTACACATAGCTCTCCACGGTTGAGGTGGTGAGGAAGCAGTTTCCTTTGGCTTGGGGTAGCATATGAGGGTAGTACTTCTAGGCGGAACCTCTCTTCTTCTTCTAGTGAAGGAAGTGCGTCTCAACTTGGTCTAGTGGTGATGAAGTCTAAAGACAGAAGCCGTGGGTTGCAATAAAGCTTCAAAAGAGGGATAGTCTACTGGCTCAAGAGGAAAATTTCTTGTATATATGCTGCACCATGTAGATATGTTGTACATATGCACTTGAAAAAAAATGCAAAAAGAACTCCAAAAAAGTGGTGGGTCGGATTGAAAATTTAATAATCCCACCGGAGTGTATATAGTCAAATGAAGCAAAAGCTTATGGTATCCATGTTACATCTCATGAAGCTTGCAGCGGGAGACTTAGCTACACTGGTTGAGCTCCTAAAATTCTATACCTCTTATTCCCCTCTTCTTGAGCCGGTTGCACTTGAACTTAGAAGGGAATACCCCGCTTCTCGAGGAAAGAGTTGCTAGACCGAGGCATTAGGGTTACCAGGATGAGGGAGGTTGTTTCTTTGTCACTTCTGAGGTGGGGAGCTACATATCACTTGCACTGCATGGAAAGATTCATGGTCATTAGAGTTTGTGTATGTAGACTTGTTCTGATCTGGTTTATTGAGGAGTCTTGACCATAGATTGGTGGAACTTAGAGGCTGTTGAGTTTTAAGCTTAAGTCCAAATAAGGTGTCGACACATTAATAATCCAAAGATCTGATCGAGCTCCATAATTCAATTTAATGAAGGAAAGTTTAAAATTCAACCTTGTTCCATGTACATTCTCCTCTTTTTCTTTTTCTTTCTTTCTTTTTCACTTCTTTTTCAAATAAGTGTTTGCTAAGGGACTAGCAAAAGTTAAGTATAGGGGGGTGATGAATACCCATTCATCACTCTTTATTCTTATATTTTAGCTACAAAAACCTTTGCAAATGCATGTATATTCATGTAAATACAAATAATTACCAAAAGCGTGCATTATATAAAGTTTGATAATTAGCATGTTTTTGTGCAAAAATAAAAGAATAAAGAGACAAAAGAAAAAAAGAGGGAAATATTTAGAATAAATATTGAGCAACCTAATCCCAAGGGAGGGCTCAGCATGGGCCTGACCGCATAAAAGCCAAAGTAGAGGGAGATAGGGGCTCATGTCTGTAAATATTTTTGTAAATATAATAAATATATTTTCCTCTAAAAATAGAATAAAAGTGGCTTGTATATATTGTATATACTTATAATTATAAAAAATCAAAACAAAAATATAAAAAATTGAAAAGAAAATAAAAAGAGTCACTTGTGTATATATTCATCATGTACATATTACCACATCCATATTTATTTCACCCTATAAATAAATAAATTAAAATCCAAAAAATTTTGTAAATATTCTATCTTTTATGGTGTAAATAAATAAAATAAAAAAACAACAAAAACAAAATAAAAAGAACAAAATTAAAAATCAAAAATAATATTGTAAATACACCTTGTATATAGATGTATATACCTATTTATTTCACTATTGTATATAAATAATAGAAATAAAATAAAAATACCCTTTTATTCCTAATTCTATACTATAAATAAATAAAATATAAAATAGAAATAAAAATGCACAAAAATAACAAATTTAAAAATCAAAAATAAAAATTCAATATTGTATATAGATCTATGTATAGTACTATATTGTAAATACCCTATTTTTATTTTGAAAAATTAATTAAAAGTCACCAAAAAATAGAAAAAATTAAAACAAAATATTTCATGTTTTAAGTTTTTAATAAATCAGCTATTTGCTATTTTTAATTAATTTTCCAAACATTTTCCACATGGCTGATTCTGATTGGTCCACGGGGGTTTGTTGACCCCCGGTCAACTCTCCCTCGCGGACCAAACCTCTGCGGATCTCGCGCCCGACCCGACTTCTCCTCTTTTTCCGCGCTCAATCCGCCCGCCATTTGCGCAAACCCCGGGTCCTACTTCTTCTCCTTGCATCAGAGACCCACGCCCGGGGATTGCATCGGGGTCCGCGCTCCGAGCAGCCCTACCCGATCAACCCTAGCCGGACCCCTGAGACTATAAGAGCCGAGCTCCGCCACCTATTTTCTCATCTTTGGCTCATTATTTCACCACCCAGTGACCTCCACCGTCTTGGCGATAGTGACAGCTCGCTCCAGAGGGTGTTGCAGCGAGGAGGGAGCAAGGAGACATCGATCCGGCAAGCTTCCACCGCCGAGCACCGCCAGAAGGTAGCGCCAGAGCCTCGGGCCACGACGTCCCGCGAGGCAAGGACCCAGAGCAAGCCCAGCTCACCCACAGTCGAATCCTTCACCCAGGTAGCCGTAGTTCTTCTTCATGTTCTTTAATTCTGATTTTCGCCCAAATCCGGTCGTCGCCGACGACCTTTGATTCCGACCACCTTAGCCTTAGACTCGATCATCGGAATCCCGCATCACGTTCGCCCTTCCCCTGCGCACCTTCTCCGCCCCTCCATTCAACCCAGCTCGCACAGGAGCTGGGATCTCGAGCTCCTCCGCTGTCGCATCGCCGGAGCTCGATCGCCCCGCCTCACCGACCACTGTCACCCTTCCTAACGGGGTCGAGGCACTTTGCCCTCGACCCGCGAGTCTTCTGGTGCCTTTTTGCAGGTATAAAGAGGACTGTCTAAGGTCCTTTAACTCAAGCCCAGGAGCTTCCCCTCCGCCGGAGTCGACCGAGCTCCTCAGAGCTCCGTTGCTCCATCGGAGACCGCCATTCGACGCGGAAGGCCAGCACGCATCTTCTCCGATCTTCAGTAGCCTTCGAAGAGGAGTCCAACGCCTGCACGAGCCCGACGAAGCTCGCCGGTTGCCAGTTCTTCCAGGACCCTCGTGAGCCGTCAGATCAGCCTCACGCTCCAGATTAGATCCCAACCATCCCTTGGAGGAGCGTCGTCACCGTCCGATCCTTCTGAGGACCGATCTGAGCCGCACGACCAGATGAGGAGGCGCCAGTGATTCAGAGCCGTCCGATCTCCACGCGTCGTCCCATCAGCCATCGATTCACCAAGGGTTTTGCCACAACGTGCCAGCACCGTCCGATCTGCCACGTGGTGGACCCTCGACCGTTCGATAGGGCTTGTATTTCAGAGTTAAGGCGCCACCATCTTCACCCGTTGGATCATCCACGTGACGCAAAATCCAACACTCGAGATTTAATAAGGGGTAATTGCTCTTAGGTCCCCCTGTTTACTTTATTTAGTGTTTAGTCCTGTAAATAAAATAGTACGTTGCTTTTATTTTGGTACTTTTGCATTTTGGACCTTGTCTTTTCTATATTTGCATATATACCCCTGCCTGTAGTGTGTCACGTGCGTCGTCACGTGCTTATTTGGGATATTTGCATGTTTAACCTCGTGATTCCAGGATGTTAATGAATGAATGAATCTTTTTAGTTAATTGCATTTATGCCCCTGTGCGTGATTTATTTGTGCATGTGCGTTTATTAGTGGGTAAATTACACTAAGGTCCCTGGGCTTTTAATACTTGTTATTATTTAGCCCAGAAACCTTATTTTTATTGCAATTAGGTCCCTGAGTGCCCAGATCAGCGTGCAACCTTGGGAATTTTGCACCGGACCCCCTGAAACTTTTACTAATTGCGTTTAGGCCCCTATGCACTGTACCTTGGTTTTGATTTTTAATAAGATATCAAACTAACTCCAAATTCAATGAAAATTGGATACATGGCTCCTGCCATGGTGTAAAATTTTCTAGAATTTTTGGGGACATTTTTTATTTCATTTGCTATTTTTAAAATTCAAAAACACGCATTTTCTTCACTGTCTGACTTGAAAAATCATAAAAAATATTAAAACTCATCTAAAAATCACAAAAAAATTAGTTACTGTTTAGTTTGTCTTGCTTGATTTTCTGACCAATTTTGGTCACTTTTCATTATAGAAAATTCATAAAAATTACAAAAAAACTAAAAATCTAATAAAATTTCTAATAAATAATCTAAAAATCCAAAAACAATAATTCCAGTGCCTTAATTTTCCTTAGACTTTCTAGTTCATAGAAAAATTACCTCCAGGCTTGTTAGGGGCTTTTAGTTATTTTATATAAGTCCCTCAAGCTCGGCTGGACAGTATCTTCATTTTCTTGCATTGTTTTATTTTTAGAAAATTAAATAAAAATCAGAAAAATACCAAAAATTAACCAAAAACAGTAAAAATCATAAAATACAAAAAACATTTTTATTTGAATTTTTGAGTGATTTTTGATGCATTAAATAATTGTTTGAATTGGCTTGATTTACTTGTTTCTTTATTTTCTTAATTAATTAAAAATCCAAAAAAATTAAAAACAATTAAAAATCCACCAAAAATACATTCCTTTTATTTTTCGATATTTTTGACTACTTCGTAGGCCGCAAGGCCATCACGTGCTCCCTGAGTCCGACCCTGGTCGCTATACCAGGCTAATCTAATAGCCAAGACCGCTATCGATTTTATTTGATTTCTATCTCTGTTTGGTGGTCTGCTTTACATTTTCTTGATTGACCGAGAGGCTCTTGAGCGACTAAGGTCGCAACGACCTTAGTTCTATTACTTCATCCTTAGTTGCTTGGGTTTTTCGTGCGATCACTTGACTTGCACCAGCACTTTACACATAGCTCTCCACGGATGAAGTGGTGAGGAGGCAGTTTCTTTTGGCTTGGGGTAGCATATGAGGGTAGTACTTCTAGGCGGAACCTCTCTTCTTCTTCTAGTGAAGGAAGTGCGTCTCAACTTGGTCTGGTGGTGATGGAGTCTAAAGACAGAAGTTGTGGGTTGCAATAAAGCTTCAAAAGAGGGATAGTCTACTGGCTCAAGAGGAAAAACTCCTTGTATATATGCTGCACCATGGAGATATGTTGTACAATTGCACAAAAAAATGTGCAAAAAGAAAAGAACTCCAAAAAAGTGGTGGGTCGGATTGAAATTTTAATAACCCCACCGGAGTATATAGAGTCAAATAAAGCAAAAGCTTATGGTATACATGTTACATCTCATGAAGCTTGCAGCGGGAGACTCAGCTACACTGGTTGAGCTCCCAAGGATACGTGGCTACACTGGCCATGGTCCATTCTTCATCCTCTTCCCCCTCTTCTTGAGCTGGTTGCACTTGAACTTAGAAGGGAATACCCCGCTTCTCGAGGAAAGAGTTGCTAGACCAAGGCATTAGAGTTACCAGGTTGGGGGAGGTTGTTTCTTTGTTACTTCTGAGGTGGGGAGCTACATATCACTTACACCGCATGGAAAGATTCATGGTCATTAGAGTTTGTGTATGTAGACTTGTTCTGATCTGGTTTATTGAGGAGTCTTGTCCATAGATTGGTGGAACTTAGAGGCTGTCGAGTTTTTAAGCTTAAGTCCATATAAGGTTCCGACACATTAATAATCCAGAGATCTGATCGAGCTCCATATTTCAATTTAATGAAGGCAAGTTTAATAATCAACCTTAATCCATGTATATTCTCCTCCTTTTCTTTTTCTTTCTCTTTTTCACTTCTTTTTCAAATAAGTGTTTGCTAAGGGACTAGCAAAGTTAAGTACATGGGGGTGATGAATACCCATTCATCACTCTTTATTCTTTTATTTTAGCTACAAAACCTTTGCCAAACACATGTATATTCTTGTAAATACAAATAATTATCAAATTGCATGCATTGTATAAAATTAATTAATAAGCATGTTTTTGTGCATAAATAAAAGAACAAAGAAATAAAAGAAAAAGAGGGAGATATTTAGAATAAATATTGAGCGACCTAATCCCAAGGGAGGGCTCAGCATGGGCCTGACCGCATAAAAACCAAAGTAGAGAGAGATAAGGAAGCTCACCCTTGTACATACATCTGTAAATAAATAAAAATATTTTCCTCTAAATAAAAATAAAAATGGGTTTCTATTTATTTTTAAATACTTGTAAATATAAAATTAAAATAAAAATGAGAAAACTAAAAAGAAAATGAAAATCCCCTTCCTTGTATATATTCACCATATACATAGAATCATGTATCTATTTATTTATCCCTATAAAATAAGTAAATCAAAATCCCATAAAACCTGTATATATTTTACATTTCTTATTGTAAATAAATAAATAAAAACCATAAAAAAATTAAAATAAAAAAATAAAAAATAAAAACCAAAAGAAACATTGTATATATACCATGTATATAAATGTATATAGCTATTTATTTTACCCTTGTAAATGATTAATAAAAATAAAATTAAAATACCTCTTTATTCCTAATTTTATGCTATAAATAAATAAAATATAAAATTGGAATAATTTGTATACAAAGAAAAAATTAAAAATTAAAAATACATATGTATATACATATATATAATAATAATATTTTGTAAATACCTAAATTATAATTCAAAAAAATAAATAAAAATCACAAAAAATAGTTTGAAAATAAATAAACAATTTTCATGTTTGGAGTTTTTCGAAAATAAGTCATTTACTATTTTTTAAATGAATTTCTAAAAAACTAAAAATTAGAATAATCTGATTGGTCCACGGGGGATTGTTGACCCCCGGTCAACTCTCCCCCGCGGACCCTTCTGTCACGGATCTGGCGTTTGACCCGACTTCTCCGATTTTTAGCCACTAGATCCGACCGCCAAATCTCGAAACCTCGGGCTCCATTTCTTCCTGGTGCATCCGTGATCCACGCCCGGGGTGGGTTCTTGGGATCCGCTCTCCGATCTTCACGCCCGACTCCCATCTAGCCGGACCCCTAGACCTATATAGTCTGAGCTCCGCTAGCTTCTTCACTCATCTTTGGCTCGTGCATTCTCTACCCCAGGACTTCCATTGCTCTCGCCTGAGTGACAGCGAGCTGAGGGCATTGTTGCAGCGAGGAAGGAGCGTGTAGACCATCGATCCGGCGACTTAGCGCCGCCGTGCGCCACCCAGATGTGGTGCTCGAGCCTCGGGCATCGACGGCCCTCGAGGTTAGGACCTAGAGCTCCAGCAGCTCAAGCCCAATCGACCTCGTCCATCAGGTACCCCCAGTTCTTTCTCCCCTTAGCTAATTTCGATTCACGCCCAATCGACCCATCGCCGACGACCTTTGATTCCGACCACCCTCGTCCACATTTCGATCATCGGAGTCGACCATCACCTTCGCACTCCTCTCACACACCTTCTCCGCCCAACCATCCAACCCAGTTCGCTAAGGAACTGGGATTGGGGCTCCACCGCCGTCGCTTCGCTGGAGCTCCCCCATCTCGACGCACCGATCATCCCCACCACCGCTAACCGGGTCGAGGCACTTTGCCCTCGACCCAGGAGTCTGTTGCGTCACTTTGCAGGTCAAGTCAAACCCATCTGAGGGCTTGAACATTCAGGTGCAGCAACTCCTCCTCCGCCGGTGTCGCCTGAGCTCTCCGGAGCTCCGTTGCACCATCGGAGGGGCTCTTCAGACGCGGGAGGCCCAGGCGCATCTTCTCCGATCATCAGCAGCCTCAGAGGAGGACCACCGTGCGCATACTAGGCCGGCGAAGTTCGCCGACCACCTGTTCTTCGTGGATCCTCCCCGACCGTCCATCCAGCCCTCCAGCTCCAGATTCACATCGAGCCATCCATTTGAGGAGGAGCAGCATCCGTTCGATCATCAGAGGGTGGATCTGGACCGTCAGATCAGCGAGGTTTAGCCACAGTGCACAGGAAACGTACAATCACCCTCGACCATCAGATCCGAGCTGTAGCCCTTCGTTGAGGCGCCCCTGCTCCATACCGCACGATCTTCCACGTGGCGTCCATCCGACCCTCGGATATAATAAGGGGTAATTTCACTTTAGGCCCATCTTCTAATTTGTTTTAGTACTTAGTTCTATAAATATTGAGTACCGTTGTTTTTATTTTGTACTTTTTGCATAGTTGATAATCACGGAAATCGAGAGATCCTAAATTGATGTCTCACACAAGGCGGAGACAACCGTCGCTGTGGCGGCTCTCAATGAAATCCGAAATTAATCAACAATTAACCCACACTAAAGATCAATAAATTAGAACTAATGTGGAGTTAAAATTTATTTTTAACTCTGCACAAATGGTGTATAGTGACAAGTATGCAGAGAGTTCGAACACAGGGAGCAAGCAGGGTAGTTCGCAAAAATGTGCACAAATATGTGTATGTGATGTGTCTACACTAAGCAAGCAAGGAAAGAAATTTTTGTGGGTTTTTAATTTTTTATTTTTTAATTTAATTTTTGATTTTGTATTTTGCTTTTTAATTTTCTGATTTTTATAATTTTATATTTTATATTTTTCTTTTTCTTTTTCAATATAGGAATTTAAAGACAATGGAATAAAAGACAAGGTAAAATATTTATAAAACTAAGTAAAAATTACCAGAAATTCAGAAAGAAATTGTTTTTGATATTTTTATGATTTTTTACTGTTTTTGTGATTTTTGTGGATTTTTCAAGGTGTTTTTGATATTTTTGAAAACTGAAATAAAGCAAAACAGTGCAAATAAGGCTGGCTGTGGATAAAATGAGATTTAAAAATGGCAACCAGTAGCTCAAAATTTTCACACTATTTTTCAAATAAAAAGGACAAAATGAGGAACAAAAAGAACCTGAGTTTGTATTTTTTAGAGTTTTCCTTGATTTTATATATTTTTTTGAAGTTTTTGAGTGTTTTTAAATTTTTAGTGTTTTTCTTTTGAGATTTTTAGTGGTTTTTGGACTGACACTAAAATAGGATAAAATAAACACTAGGGAATTTTTTTGGAATTTTTGGGGGTGTTTTACTATTTTTTTGGTATTTTCTAAGCTAGACAGTGCACAAAAAGTAAGTTTTTGATTTTTAATAAATATGAAAATAAAATAAAATCAAAAACTAGATATGAGGCGTTAAAGTACACATGTCCAGAGGCTTAAGTCTATTTTTGTGGAAATTTTGGAGTTCAAATGATAGGTTAAATAATTAGAGCAAACATCCAAACATTAAATAGGCCTGGCAGGGGTATATATGCAATATCTAAAACATCCAGGGGCATACATGCAATTTTTCCACGAAAGTTTACACTCAAACTTGCATTTAAAGGATTAAAACCAAATAGCCAAACCCGCAAGGGTATCTGAGCAATTTACCCACCAGAGTGCGTGACTCGCACGCGCCTGGAAGGGGTATTTTTGCAATATCACAAAGTTCCAAGGGGTTCAATGCAGTTTCTCCAAAATATTACAACTTAAAGCAAACATTCATGGACTTAAGCGAAATAAATAAACCCCAGGGGGGTCCTTGCAAAATACCCAGCCCCCTCACGCACACGGGCACGTGAGGTGACGTGGATTGGACCTCGGTGCAAATAAGCAAAGTTCGGGGGTCTCTGATGCAAATATAACAAAATTATTACACTACGGACAAAAGTTTTAGTACTGAAATACAAATGCAAAATGCGCGAGGGTGAGGATGTAAAATACCCTCGGCGCGCGATCCAACGGCGATGAAGAGGCCACTTGACACGTGGCACGATCTGGACGGCCGATGACGCTTCGCTGTGGACGTCTGAAATTAGATCTCGGGCGAGATCGACGGTGGCTGAGCGCTGACGATCGGACGGCCCACGTTCTAACTGGAGGGTCTCCTCGATCGGATGGCGGTGGAGGCAGCTGGAAGAACGAGGCGGAGCTCCGGCTGGGCGAAGTTCGCCGCGCTCCTCCGGCTAGCTCTGATGGCTGTTGAGCTCCAAAATGGACGAGGAGCCTCCTGCAGGTCTTCTCTAACGATCAGAGGCGCCAAAAAGCCACGGCGGTCGCCGTGGTGCTCGCTGGTGGCTGGCGGAGCTGGGAGGCTTCGTCGGCTCCGGCGAGCTCAAAATGCGCGCTCCAGCTATATTCACTTGAGCTTTGACCTGCAAGAATGGTCAAAGGGTCCAGGGCAAACTGCCTGGACCCTTGGATGGACTCGGGGACGCGTGGATCGATGGGGGGATGATCGGCCGGAGGTGCGCTCCGGCCGAGGTGTTTGATGTGGCGAGATAGATGTTCAAACTTCGAATTTTTTTGGGGTTTTTGTAGCTAAGGATTACAGGAAGCTAATGGGTTAAATGAAAAGGCGGGAGATGGCCCTCGATGGCCGGAGCCAGAGGAAGAAATGGTACCTCGACCGGCGAGCTTGCGGGAGGTGGTGGAAGCGCCTCCGACCTCGGGAGCCTTGGCTGAAGAGCCTAGGACGGAGCTGTCACCTCCGGGGAGCTCTGGAGCACGAAAGAAGCGCGAGGGGTGGACCGAAGGGCGTTCAAAATTGGGCTTGAAGGCGGCGGGGTGTTTAAGTAGGAGATGCTGGCGTCTCCTTCAAGCCAGATTCACGCGCGAATGATGGGGATATGGCTGGATTCGGATACATGGCGTGGGAGAGTGATGATCGGGGGTGAAGTCCCAAGAAGGGATCGAGGCGTGAAGACGAACGGATCGAGCTCGGAAATTGGGGGAAATCGGGGCGAAATCACGGTGTCAGAAATGGCAGGGCTCGGTCAGGGAGTTGACCGAGGTCAACTCTAGACCGCACCTGGTTGGTCCACGTGGACCAACCAGGAAATTCAGAGTAGAAATTATTTAAAAAATCAAAATAAAATAGTAAATGAAGTTATTGATTTTAGGTTATAAAATAAAAAATGTTTATTATTTTATGAAGAATTTTTCTGTGATTTTTATTTATTTTTATGAGACTTATTTTTACAAGTTACCTTTTTAACCCTATATAGGTATATTATCTATATATTTTAGTATTTTATTTTTATTTTGTGTATTTAAATTTATTTATTTTTGCTTATTATTTTATAAAAACATAAAGTACTTTTATGTACATAAATATATTTTTATTTTATTTTTCTGATATGTTTTGTATATTTAATATAATACAAGTATTATTTGTATAGGTATATGTATAGGCAGTATACCTATGTATCCTTTATACAAGTATTTTTATTTTGTGATTTCTTTGCATTTTTATTCTGGTTTTAATGTACATATATATTATAAGTAATATATACATAATTATAAAAATATAAACATGCAAGAATAATGAATAAAGAATAAATTGAATATTTTAATCTGTACAAGTATACAATGAGGGTCCAAAAGTCAACTTTCAAACCGTAGCTCCGCCAAATGCGAAACCACCACCATTGGATAGATTATTTTATTCTATATACAATTAAAGGTGAGTATGCTGCATTTGGAGTTTTTATTGTTGAGATACGGGTCTGGGAAGTTGGGACTTTGGATTCTTATTCAGACCATAACTTTTTATCTGTACATTATTTTTCTGTGAAATCAATTTTGTATTTTTCTATATAAAATTATCTACAACTTTCATGTACAAAGTTTCTTTATTTGATGTATAAAAAGTGGAACCAGAAATAGGTCCCAAAATGAATAAGAAATGAATAGAATGTATAGGTATTTGGACTGTGTTTTTGACCTTATCTCCCCTACTTTATTCCTTGTCGACCTATTCATCAAGATGCCTAGGTCTCGGGGTTTCGGGTCATAAAATATTTACAATATTTTATTCTTTTTTTCTTTTCTTTATTTATTCTATAATTTTGGCCTTAATTACAGTATTTTATACACTATTGTGATGCACATGCATGGATGCTAAGATGGTGATTTTAATGCTATTTACAGGCATTTGCTAGGGTTTTTGGTGCCAAAATGATAGAATAAAGATGATGAAATGTGGATTCATCATCCCCCTATACTTTACCTTTGCTAGTCCCTAGCAAACACTTATGCAATAAGTGAAAAAGAAAGAAAAGAAAAAGAAGAAATATGGATTAAGTTTAATTATCGAACTTGTCTTCGCAAAATCAAAGTTTGGAGCTTAAGTCGGACCTTTGGAATTTTAGTGCGATCGGAACCTTAATGAGAACCAAGTTTGAAATACAACAGTCCTTGAGAATCCCAAAACTCTGTCCAAGTCTCCTCAATAGCCAGGTCAGAATACTTCAACTCATATGCAAACTCTTATGACTATGAGTCTGACTCGTACAGTGTAAGTGATATGTAGCTCCCCACCTCAGAAGTGATAAAGAAACATCCTCCCCCAACCTGGTAACTCTAATGCCTCGGTCTAGCAACTCTTTCCTCGAGAAGCGGGGTATTCCCTTCTAAGTTCAAGTGCAACCGGCTCAAGAAGAGGGGGAAGAAGTATAGACTTTTGGGAGCTCAACCAGTGTAGCTAAGTCTCCCGCTGCAAGCTTCATGAGATGTAACATGGATACCATAAGCTTTTGCTTTATTGGACTATATACACTCCGGTGGGGTTATTAAATTTTCAATCCGACCCACCACTTTTTTGGAGTTCTTTTCTTTTTTTCTTTTTTCTTTTTTTTTTCAATTGCATCTGTACAACATATCTACATGGTGCAGCATATATACAAGAAATTTTCCTCTTGAGCCAGTAGACTATCCCTCTTTTGAAGCATTATTGCAACCCACGGCTTCTGTCTTTAGCCTTCATCATCACTAGACCAAGTTGAGGTGCACTTCCTTCACTATAAGAAGAAGAGAGGTTCCGCCTAGAAGTACTACCCTCATATGCTACCCCAAGCCAAAGGAGACTGCCTCCTCACCACCTCATCCGTGGAGAGCTATGTGAAAGGTGCAGGTGTCCAAGTTAGTTCATTATCAACAAGAGTCGTGCGTGTGCTCCGAAATATTCTACTTAGGCAGTCAAGAATCCATTGAACCAAGTCCCGTGATCCTCAAAGAATTAAGTCAACTAGACCTGAAGTACCTCAAACCCAGTTCCTATAAGGTTCCTGTTATTAGGTAGATTATAAGGTCCAATCAAGCTCCAATCTCCGGATTTTACTTAGACTTGTTCAACTATCAAACATAATCCGAAAAATGCTCATGCCATGCAATGCAAGAAATATTTTTGTGATACAATTTTCAAGATTTTGAACTTTTTATGGATTTTTGAAAAGATGATGCATGCGCATGCAGATGCAAATTTTTTTGTATTTTTCAAAAAGATCTTTCAAATGTTTTTGGATTTTAGTTTTTGCAAATGTTTTTGGGATTTTTGAAAACAAAAAGATTTTGGCTGAAACATAGGTTAAAATATGTACACGGGAGTGCTTCTTATATATACAAGAAATGGATTTTAAGAATTTACAAGGGTAAGTGGTCAGTTTTATACATATATACAGTGGATTTCAGTGTGATGTAAATATTCCTCAAACTTATTTGACACAAGCTTTTCAAACAATTTTTTGAAAACTATAATCCAAAATAATTTTTACAAATATTTTACAAATATGTACACCCATTTGAAAATCATTTTGCAAAGGTTTTCAAAACAGTATATATAGGTTTTTCAAATATTTTTGCAACCATTTTCAAACCATTTGCAAATCATTTTTCAAACATTTTATTTCACACAAAGAAAATAAATTTTACAAACCACACATCTTTACACAGGTTGAAAACATGTAACAAAATATTTTCAACTGATTTATTAATCAGTATATACAAAAAGAATTTGAGGAATAACCACATCCTTTTATTAAAGATTTTTAATGAATTTTAAAGAATTATTAGCCATATTTATTACGAAAGTACGAGTTATGGCTAAAGTATATACATAGTATATACGACCCCCCTATACTTAGCGCGAGCTATGTCCTCATAGATCGGAGAGAAAAGCGAAGACATAACTCGTACTAAGTATAGGCAAGTCGAAAGAATGAAGGAATAATTAACGGAATGAATGAATGAATGAGAAGTTGACCGTCCCCCCTATACTTAGGATCAAAGAATCCTAAGTATAGCAGACTGTACACAAAGCAGGGAGGGTCAAGGGTGGGAATGAACAGATCGTACTCAGATTGTCTCCCCCTATACTTAGGGTAAGATATCCCTAAGTATAGACAAGAAGAGGAGACAATGGAGAGGATCAAAGAATAGAGAAACTCGGGGTGCACACCCCCCTATACTTAGGACAAAGTACGTCCTAAGTCTGGAAAACTGTCTACAAGGGTGGCACCTTTTTCATAGATAAAGACGATAGAGATGGAAAAGAAGAAAAGAAGAAAAGAAGAAAATGACTCAACAGATGAAAGTGATATGAACAGATGGATCTGTACAGCGGCAGATGGAGTTGATCACCATGTATAAGATGTAGATGATGAGAGTTAAAGGACACATCTCATACCAGAAGAATGGGGGCAACGTCAATGGTCGGCGGATCATGATCTCGATATAGCTTCAGGCGTTGACCATTGACGCGGAAGGTGGACGAAGATGACGGTTCGAATATATCAATGCTGCCATTGTCATGTACCTTCCTAACCACATACGGACCTTTCCACTTGCTCTGCAATTTCCCTGGAAATAATTTCAGCCTGGAATCAAACAACCATACTCTCTGATCTGACTCAAACTGTTTATGGCTGATATGCGAATCGTGCCATGTCTTCACTTTTTCTTTATACTGTAGGCTGTTGGAAAAAGCTGTATCTCTCAATTCCTCCAGGGCTGCCAATTCTGCTCTTCTTTGGTCTCCTATACTGTCGGGATCCAAAAGTAACTCAGTAACTGCCCAAAAAGATTTGTGCTTGATTTCCACTGGCAAATGGCATGGCTTGCCATAGACGAGATGAAAGGGAGATGTCCCTAATGGATTTTTGAAAGAGGTCCGATAGGCCCACAAGACCGAGTCCAAAAGCTGTGACCAATCCTTTCGGTCTGGGCGGACAACTTTCTGCAAGATAGTCTTTATCTCCCGATTCGATACTTCAGCAAGACCATTAGTCTGAGGGTGATACGGAGTGGCAACCCGATGGTCAATGCCGAACTCGTCAGCAAGGGCCCTAACCTTGTCATTGATGAAATGAGACCCCCCGTCAGAAATCAAAACTCTAGGTACCCCGAACCGTGAAATGATATTTTTCCTCAAGAATTTGCACACGGTTTTCGCATCTGCGGCTCGGGCGGGAATGGCCTCAACCCATCGACTGACATAATCCACAGCGAGCAAAATATGCTCGAATCCCTGACTCTTAGGAAATGGGCCCATGAAATCAATCCCCCATGCATCAAAAACCTCACAGAAGTGAATGGGTTGCATGGGCATCATGTCTCTCTGTCCGCAGGTTCCCATTTTCTGACAGTCAGTACATCCCTTCACGAACTCATCAGAATCCTTGAAGAGAGTAGGCCACCATAGGCCGGATTGAAGCACCTTTTGTGTTGTCCTTTTTCCAGAATGATGTCCTCCTGCCTCAAGCTTGTGGCAGTATGTGAGGACGCTATGCTGCTCTTCTTGAGGAATGCACCTCCTCCAGATACTATCCCCTCCTTCATGATAAAGGACGGGATCCTCCCAATGGTAAAACTTGGCCTTAGCTAGGAAGGTCTCGAGTTTCTGCCTGGGCCAACCCTGAGGGACTGTCTTGGCAACAAGATAGTTTACAAAGTCGGCATACCACGGGAGTGAGGTGACAGCCAAGATCGCCTCATCTGGAAATGTCTCTGAGATAGGTGCGCTGGGCTCAGATTCCTCAAGATTCTCCAATCTGGAGAGATGATCCGCCACCACATTCTTGACTCCAGGCTTGTCCTTAATTTCAATATCAAATTCCTGGAGTAGAAGGATCCATCTGGTGAGACGTGCTTTGGCATCCTTCTTAGCCATTAAGTACCGGATGGCGGAATGGTCGGTGTAAATAGTCACTCTAGATCCGAGAATATAAGATCTATACTTATCCAAAGCAAAGACTACGGCCAGCATTTCTTTCTCAGTCACAGTGTAATTCCTTTGAGCGGCATCTAAGGTCCGGCTGGCGTAGTGAATGGCAAACGGTAATCCATCCCTCCTCTGTCCAAGCACAACCCCAACGGCAAAATCTGAAGCATCCGTCATGATCTCGAATGGAAGAGACCAATCGGGTGGCTGAAGGACAGGAGCTGAAACAACCATACTCTTGAGAGTCTCAAATGCTACAAGACACTTATCATTAACAATAAACTCGGTGTCTTTGGTCAGCAAGTCAGTGAGCGGTCGGGCAATTCGACTGAAATCCTGAATGAACCGTCGGTAGAAACCGACATGCCCCAGAAAAGACCGTAACTGACGAAGATTGGACGGCGGATTGAGTTTTCTGATGATATCCACCTTGGCAGGATCGACCTCCATGCCCCTGTTGGAGACGATGTGCCCAAGGACCGTCCCTTGAGTCATCATGAAATGACTCTTCTCCCAGGATAAGACAAGATTGACCTCTATGCAGCGCTTCAGCACGCGATCTAGGCAGTCAAGACAAGCATCAAACCCGTCGCCATAGACCGAGAAGTCATCCATGAAGACCTCTAAACAGTCACCCACCATGTCCGAGAAGATGGACAACATGCACCTCTGGAATGTCGCCGGAGCGTTACATAGACCAAAGGGCATCCGTCTGAAAGCATATGTCCCAAACGGACAGGTGAATGTCGTTTTCTCCTGGTCTTCGGGCGCAATGGCCACTTGATTATACCCAGAGTACCCATCAAGAAAACAATAATGGCTCTTCCCGGCTAGCCGCTCGATAATCTGATCAAGAAAGGGCAGCGGGAAGTGATCCTTCTTGGTGGCCTCATTCAATCGTCTGTAGTCCACACAGACCCTCCAAGAAGTTGGTACTCTGGTAGTGATCTCCTCTCCAGACTCATTGACCACTGTAGTGACACCCGTCTTCTTGGGTACCACATGTAACGGACTGACCCATTTAGAGTCGGAGATGGGATAGATGAAATCAGCGCTCCACCACTTCGAAATTTCTTTCATGACGACCTCTCGAAGATTCGGGTTCAGCCGTCGCTGGAACTCACGCGATGGCTTAGCGTCATCCTCGAGATAGATGTGGTGGGAGCACAGCTTCGGGCTCAGCCCTTTGAGATCAGCTATATTCCAACCGATTGCCTTGCGGTTTCTTTCAAGAACCTCCATCAGACGAGATTCTTGTTCTCCAGTCAAATCTGCTGAGATAATGACTGGGTGCATATCTGGCTCACCTGCAAGGAATCTATACTTCATTGATTGCGGTAGAGGTTTCCGTTCAGGACAACTGGGAGGCGGCAGATCTGGCTTCTGATATGTCTGGGTGAATGCTACCAGGTCTGTATGGGAGAACTCTCGCTCTGCATGAATTTCTGACGAAAGGCGGCTGACTGAATTATCAATAAACTGTACGGGCTCGCACTCTGTCACGGTTGTTGGCTCAGAATGAATCAGACAAGACAACGGATCATCGAAATAGGCCCACTCAATATCTGAATAGGAGGGATCAGAAGCAGAAGAACAAGAACTGAAATCATCGGCACCACTCGTCACCACACTGTCAGCCTCAGGGGTATCCGTATCCAGGAATGTGCTCTCCCGGCTCTCGATTGCCATGAGCTTGCGATACAATGAATCGGTAGGCAAGGCGAGAGTCGGTGCTACAGGGTCTTTCCAGTTAGATTCATCATCAGTCATCTCAAAATCACGAACCTGGTGGACGTCTAGCTCGTCCTCTGTCATCTGCGCGGCTTCACTCGATTGCTCGGAGCATTCTAACTCTCTGGCTCTGGTTTCCTCGATTGTCTCTATTTGTATGGTCTCACCCTCTACGCGAAAACATACCTTCCCACAATCATGGTCGGTCACCGCCTTGGCTGTGGCCAAGAATGGGCGTCCTAATATGATGGGGGCATCAGTCACCGACTCAGGGATCTCCATGTCCAACACAACGAAGTCCACGGGGAATTTCAGGCCCTGAATGGTAACGACCACGTCTTTCAATAACCCCTTCGGCCTCTTAATCGACCTATCAGCAAACTGAAGGACCGTTCTGCTTCGAAGAAGAGGGCCAAACTCGAACTGCTCGAGTAAGGCAGCCGGAAGGAGGTTAATTGAGGAGCCGCTGTCTAATAGAGTACGATCAAATTGCTGCTCTTGAATCTCGCATCTGACATAGGGAGCTCCTGCGTCTGGTCGCTTGGCTGGCAGCTTGTTCTGAATGGTGCAGCAAGTATCATGAGTGAGCATATGGATTTGGTCTCTGTGTCTCCGCTTTCTTCGGACAGTGGTTGTTTCTTTCAAATTCTTTTTGAAGAAAGGGATATGCTCAAACGCTTCTCGTAGAGTTAGCTGAATGTGAAATCTGTCAATCATCTGATTGCCGAACTCTACCTCCTGTTTCTTTTTAGGATTTTCTTTTTTATTCCCCTTCGCCCGGCGGAGCGCCTCAGGGAAGGGGATGGTTGGGGCCTCCTCAGATGGAGGACTAGGAAACGGTCCCTGTGCCTGTGAAGGTGGAGAATCCACACAAATATCATCATGCAACACATATGGATCTGTAATTCGAACAGGAACCTTTCCTTTATTCATATTTTTGTTCTTTTTGTTACCACAGTCCAGGGGTACAAAATGTGGTAACATCACAGTGGGAGGCTCAACAAAAGTAGAGGTGGTGGCCTCAGTACCACCACCGGCACCTGTCTCTGCGGCATCAGCACCGCTCTCTGGTTCTTCATCAAACATGGTGGCATCAGCACCACCGTCAACATCATCATCAGCGGCATCAGCACCGCTCCTGTGCTCCTCGGGCGCTCCTGGTTCTGCATCTAGTTGTCGCTCAGAGGAGGCGCCACCGGCTGGCATCCTACCGCTCCTAGTAGTGACAAAATCAGCATCATGATAGGAATAAGTGATGTTGCTCAAACAATCACTAGGAGAGGTATCCTCTGTAAACTCTACCTGCTCAGGCTTCCTTTTCAGATTGTTCGGGTTAGGCTCAATCTGAGCGGGTATGGCGGCCTTGCCTTTCATAATATCCCGCATCTCCTGCCGGAATTCATCCATTTCTTGCCTGAAAGATGCTCGTTGTTCAGATAGCAAGCGGGCAAGATCATCAAGGGCCGGGTTCTCAAAGGCTGGACCCTGAGAATCGGATGTCTGTCCCTGCTGGAAATGGGGCTGCTGATACTGGGGGGAAGGCTGGTGATAAGACTGCTGAGGCTGCTGTCGCTGCCTCCACTGCGGTCCCTGATAGGAGGGACGAGGACCATTCTGGTATTGCTGATGATGGGCATACTGGGGCTGTTGTTGCTGTGTCTGCTGGCTGCTCTGCTGTCCATGGGCAGGAGGATGCTGCTGGGACGAGGATCCACCATTCCCCCAACGGAATCCGGGGTGATCCCTACGAATTGCGGGCTGAGGGTATCGGTCATACCAAATCCCATTGACTTCCATCAATGGTTCCTGCTCAAAGGAGGGTGGAGGAAGAACTGCCAGTGGCTGCTCCGGCTGGTAAACCACCATCTGCATGTCGGAAGATGGCGGTTGCTCTGGATGGTACTGCAACAACGGAACCGGCTCTGTCTGGATGTGATTCACCTGACGGTATGAGGTAGAGCCCTGGTTGGGGTTGCTGCTGCTGGAGGCAACCTGTGACCTAGGAGGCTGTTGGGCATGAGATTGGGCCTCCTGAATGCATAGCATTTGGGTTTTTAGGTCACTCATAACTTTGGCAATTTGGTCCATCTGGGCCATGCCTTGATTCTGTTTTTTCTCAAGGATCTCCATGCGGTCCAGCTTCTCGCTAATGATGCCCATGTCGGCTGCGGCTGATTCGGCTTGGGCTGCGGCAACTGACACTGTGTTGGGACCGGCATCGATGCAAGCGATCCTCTGAAAGGTTCCACTTCCTTGTGGTGGCTTTTGTTGGGTGTAGACACGGGCCTGGGTCATTACCGTAGAATTTTCTGCCATGCCCTCATATATGGCCCAGACATCATCTTCACCCTTGGAAAAATAGGATCCACCACAAGAGGCGTTAACAAGCCCCTGCAGCTCCGGTGTCAGCCCACAGAAGAAACTCTGCACCAGGTTGGGCTTGGAGATGTCGTGATGTGGACACCGGTCAATGAGTTCTCTAAATCGATCCCAGGCTTCATGGAATTGTTCGTTAGGGATCATGACGAAGTTGCTGATCATTGCTCTAGCTGCATTGGTCCGGCCGAGAGGATAGTACTTCTTCAAGAATACGGTCCGGAGATCTGCCCATGTGTCGACGAAACGCCCAAGATGTTTGAGCCAATAGGCGGCTCTGTCAACCAAAGAGAATGGAAAGGCGATCATCTTGATTGTGTCCTCGGTCGTCAACCGATCATGGATGGTGCTGCAAATCATCTCAAATTCCTGGAGGTGGAGGTGCGGCTCTTCGGTCGGCAACCCATGGAATTTGGGTAGCAGCTGGATAGTATGGGACCGAAGCTCGAAATCTCCGCGGATGGGCGGGAGTCGAATCCATCTGTGAGTGAGGGATGCAGCTGGGTTGTGCAATTCCCTCATGATAGTCTGGGGCGGTCTCTCGCCGTCTGGATCGCCTCCTCCTGCATCTGGTCCTCCTCCTCCACCACCTTCCCGGTTTTCTCTCATCTGAGCAATTTCCCTCATAAGGTCACCCATGAATGTACCCTGGTCACGGATCTGTTGCTGCATAGTCTCCAGGGATGCTAACAAGGAGTTATTGATGGTTGCTTGATCAAATATGAACGGAGGGTGCTCATGATCATCTTCATGCTCGCCTCTGTCTGCCATGGCTGGATTTTCTGAAAAAGCAAAAGAGGCCATCTCAGGTGCTGTCGAATGAGCGGAACACTGTGAAGTACTGTATTCAGACACTCTTGGACTGATGGAAGAAGAATGAGAAGGGTGGTCGAGGGGGAACAGGGTGGATGTAAACTCAGGCTCGGAGAGCGGACTCTCCGAGGTATTCCTAGATGAATAAGGAGGAGTGCGGGATAGCGGTGCCGACAAGGTCGGCCTAAGAGATCTCCGTCCCATCATCTTGATTTAGAGAAAGGCGGATGAGATCTGGAATGCAAACAGGATGATAAATCAAAACCCCAGTTTCACCTACTCCACACTTGAGCTGATGACCGTGAGAGTTCGGTCTGTTATCTTGTCAATTTTTATTAGGTGATCATTCAATCTATCAGAGCGTTAGAGCGAGCTGTTAGGTATCCTACTTTCCTAGCCGACTGTCCCAATCCACGTCAGATCTTTCCCAGCCAGTATGAATTGCGGACCGTAACCCGGTTGCTCCCGCTAATTCAATCTGTTAAGGATATCGCGGTCCGCTTTACCGGTTACCGGAGAGATCCTCACTGGAGAACGACTAACCACGACCGGTAGTCAACTAAAATTTTAGATGTGGCTCTATCCTAGTGTCGAGTCACTCTCTCGCAGCAGATAAATCAAACAAGGAGGGGATTGCTCTCCCAAAACAAAATTTTTGGTGGGATGAGTTTTAAGGTCGAGTTTGCATTAGCAGTCCCAATTTTTATTGTTTTCACTTTTTTAGGTGTTTTTCTGAGCAAACATCGTCTAACGAATTTTCCAATTTCCTTGTTATTTAAAATTCAATAAAACAGGGGGAGGAAAGCGGAAAAGCCGATGCGCGGTCAAAATCTATGATGCATGCAGGGATAGAAATGCGTACCTTGTCGCCAACACTCTACATGCAAAGTGATCCGCGCATAATTGAAAGACAGTAATTTAAACTACCTATATGCATGCACGAGGAAATCGTCCTAAGATGAGCAACTTCTATTAACGTGAAGAACAAGTAGCTATGACAAAGAAAAGAGTCCGGAGTCCGGTCTTGGCTCACCCCTCCTCGTCTCGACACACTCGAGTTCAGGAGTAGCGCTTAACAGGGTGGGCTCGCGGCACGTGGCCTCTAGTCCAAGTCAAATAGCTTTTTCAAGTGAATTTTAGCCAAGTCCAATTACGCTCTATAGGTGCAGGCAAGATATTAGGGATTGGGCCTTAGCTTCTTAGCTCGTCACAGTCAACAAAAATTCCTATGTCTAGGGGCTAAATCCTCGTGAAACAAATAGAAATGAAGCCGAGAAAACCGCGAAAAACACAAAACCACGGTGAGCCCCCAAGTGAACAAACACTTGGAAGTTAGGCTCGGTAGTGTCCAAGTCCGAATGTACCTGTATTATTACAAATTATCAAAGTCACTCTCTCACAGAAATAAAATGCAAGCTAACTAATCACTCTCTCTCAATCCTCCTGCTCTCTCCTGCCGGCTTGGCTTAAGAAAAGCCGACTCCGCTTCCCAAGGTTGCTTCGGGTCACCTAGGCGATCCGCCTTGCTCCGCGGTCCCTCGCAAGAAGACAAGAAAAGAAATGGTCAGATAGCTCAACAAGATATATCAAAACTGCAAGAGATAGAGAGTAAGGCTATGGTAGACAATCAACACAATCAAACAAAATGTGAACTACTCGCTGTTGCTCCCCGGCAACGGCGCCATTTGATAATCACGGAAATCGAGAGATCCTAAATTGATGTCTCACACAAGGCGGAGACAACCGTCGCTGTGGCGGCTCTCAATGAAATCCGAAATTAATCAACAATTAACCCACACTAAAGATCAATAAATTAGAACTAATGTGGAGTTAAAATTTATTTTTAACTCTGCACAAATGGTGTATAGTGACAAGTATGCAGAGAGTTCGAACACAGGGAGCAAGCAGGGTAGTTCGCAAAAATGTGCACAAATATGTGTATGTGATGTGTCTACACTAAGCAAGCAAGGAAAGAAATTTTTGTGGGTTTTTAATTTTTTATTTTTTAATTTAATTTTTGATTTTGTATTTTGCTTTTTAATTTTCTGATTTTTATAATTTTATATTTTATATTTTTCTTTTTCTTTTTCAATATAGGAATTTAAAGACAATGGAATAAAAGACAAGGTAAAATATTTATAAAACTAAGTAAAAATTACCAGAAATTCAGAAAGAAATTGTTTTTGATATTTTTATGATTTTTTACTGTTTTTGTGATTTTTGTGGATTTTTCAAGGTGTTTTTGATATTTTTGAAAACTGAAATAAAGCAAAACAGTGCAACCTGAGTTTGTATTTTTTAGAGTTTTCCTTGATTTTATATATTTTTTTGAAGTTTTTGAGTATTTTTAAATTTTTAGTGTTTTTCTTTTGAGATTTTTAGTGGTTTTTGGACTGACACTAAAATAGGATAAAATAAACACTAGGGAATTTTTTTGGAATTTTTGGGGGTGTTTTACTATTTTTTTGGTATTTTCTAAGCTAGACAGTGCACAAAAAGTAAGTTTTTGATTTTTAATAAATATGAAAATAAAATAAAATCAAAAACTAGATATGAGGCGTTAAAGTACACATGTCCAGAGGCTTAAGTCTATTTTTGTGGAAATTTTGGAGTTCAAATGATAGGTTAAATAATTAGAGCAAACATCCAAACATTAAATAGGCCTGGCAGGGGTATATATGCAATATCTAAAACATCCAGGGGCATACATGCAATTTTTCCACGAAAGTTTACACTCAAACTTGCATTTAAAGGATTAAAACCAAATAGCCAAACCCGCAAGGGTATCTGAGCAATTTACCCACCAGAGTGCGTGACTCGCACGCGCCTGGAAGGGGTATTTTTGCAATATCACAAAGTTCCAAGGGGTTCAATGCAGTTTCTCTAAAATATTACAACTTAAAGCAAACATTCATGGACTTAAGCGAAATAAATAAACCCCAGGGGGGTCCTTGCAAAATACCCAGCCCCCTCACGCACACGGGCACGTGAGGTGACGTGGATTGGACCTCGGTGCAAATAAGCAAAGTTCGGGGGTCTCTGATGCAAATATTACAAAATTATTACACTACGGACAAAAGTTTTAGTACTGAAATACAAATGCAAAATGCGCGAGGGTGAGGATGTAAAATACCCTCGGCGCGCGATCCAACGGCGATGAAGAGGCCACTTGACACGTGGCACGATCTGGACGGCCGATGACGCTTCGCTGTGGACGTCTGAAATTAGATCTCGGGCGAGATCGACGGTGGCTGAGCGCTGACGATCGGACGGCCCACGTTCTAACTGGAGGGTCTCCTCGATCGGATGGCGGTGGAGGCAGCTGGAAGAACGAGGCGGAGCTCCGGCTGGGCGAAGTTCGCCGCGCTCCTCCGGCTAGCTCTGATGGCTGTTGAGCTCCAAAATGGACGAGGAGCCTCCTGCAGGTCTTCTCTAACGATCAGAGGCGCCAAAAAGCCACGGCGGTCGCCGTGGTGCTCGCTGGTGGCTGGCGGAGCTGGGAGGCTTCGTCGGCTCCGGCGAGCTCAAAATGCGCGCTCCAGCTATATTCACTTGAGCTTTGACCTGCAAGAATGGTCAAAGGGTCCAGGGCAAACTGCCTGGACCCTTGGATGGACTCGGGGACGCGTGGATCGATGGGGGGATGATCGGCCGGAGGTGCGCTCCGGCCGAGGTGTTTGATGTGGCGAGATAGATGTTCAAACTTCGAATTTTTTTGGGGTTTTTGTAGCTAAGGATTACAGGAAGCTAATGGGTTAAATGAAAAGGCGGGAGATGGCCCTCGATGGCCGGAGCCAGAGGAAGAAATGGTACCTCGACCGGCGAGCTTGCGGGAGGTGGTGGAAGCGCCTCCGACCTCGGGAGCCTTGGCTGAAGAGCCTAGGACGGAGCTGTCACCTCCGGGGAGCTCTGGAGCACGAAAGAAGCGCGAGGGGTGGACCGAAGGGCGTTCAAAATTGGGCTTGAAGGCGGCGGGGTGTTTAAGTAGGAGATGCTGGCGTCTCCTTCAAGCCAGATTCACGCGCGAATGATGGGGATATGGCTGGATTCGGATACATGGCGTGGGAGAGTGATGATCGGGGGTGAAGTCCCAAGAAGGGATCGAGGCGTGAAGACGAACGGATCGAGCTCGGAAATTGGGGGAAATCGGGGCGAAATCACGGTGTCAGAAATGGCAGGGCTCGGTCAGGGAGTTGACCGAGGTCAACTCTAGACCGCACCTGGTTGGTCCACGTGGACCAACCAGGAAATTCAGAGTAGAAATTATTTAAAAAATCAAAATAAAATAGTAAATGAAGTTATTGATTTTAGGTTATAAAATAAAAAATGTTTATTATTTTATGAAGAATTTTTCTGTGATTTTTATTTATTTTTATGAGACTTATTTTTACAAGTTACCTTTTTAACCCTATATAGGTATATTATCTATATATTTTAGTATTTTATTTTTATTTTGTGTCTTTAAATTTATTTATTTTTGCTTATTATTTTATAAAAACATAAAGTACTTTTATGTACATAAATATATTTTTATTTTATTTTTCTGATATGTTTTGTATATTTAATATAATACAAGTATTATTTATATAGGTATATGTATAGGCAGTATACCTATGTATCCTTTATACAAGTATTTTTATTTTGTGATTTCTTTGCATTTTTATTCTGGTTTTAATGTACATATATATTATAAGTAATATATACATAATTATAAAAATATAAACATGCAAGAATAATGAATAAAGAATAAATTGAATATTTTAATCTGTACAAGTATACAATGAGGGTCCAAAAGTCAACTTTCAAACCGTAGCTCCGCCAAATGCGAAACCACCACCATTGGATAGATTATTTTATTCTATATACAATTACAGGTGAGTATGCTGCATTTGGAGTTTTTATTGTTGAGATACGGGTCTGGGAAGTTGGGACTTTGGATTCTTATTCAGACCATAACTTTTTATCTGTACATTATTTTTCTGTGAAATCAATTTTGTATTTTTCTATATAAAATTATCTACAACTTTCATGTACAAAGTTTCTTTATTTGATGTATAAAAAGTGGAACCAGAAATAGGTCCCAAAATGAATAAGAAATGAATAGAATGTATAGGTATTTGGACTGTGTTTTTGACCTTATCTCCCCCTACTTTATTCCTTGTCGACCTATTCATCAAGATGCCTAGGTCTCGGGGTTTCGGGTCATAAAATATTTACAATATTTTATTCTTTTTTTCTTTTCTTTATTTATTCTATAATTTTGGCCTTAATTACAGTATTTTATACACTATTGTGATGCACATGCATGGATGCTAAGATGGTGATTTTAATGCTATTTACAGGCATTTGCTAGGGTTTTTGGTGCCAAAATGATAGAATAAAGATGATGAAATGTGGATTCATCAATAGTGGACCTGGTACTTTACTTTAATTGCACTTATACCCCTGTACGTTGTGGGACACATGCTTCGACACGTGATTTTCTTGGGATAATTGCATGTATGGGCCTGATGTTTTGAGGTGTTCATAAATGAAAATATGTTTTTAGTATTTGCAGAAATGCCCCTGTGAGTGTTTTAATTGTGCATGTGCCAAATTTCTTGGGCTTTTTATACTTTTGCCCCTGGACTTTTAGTACGGGTTACTATTTAATACATGGACTTAAGTTTAATCACAAGAAGGTCCTTGAGTGCCCAGGTCACGCGCTTGGCACGTGGGATCTTGGAGATTTTGCACCAGACCCCCTGGATTTCTTGGATTGTTACTTTTAGGCCCCCAAAGTATATTTTCATTGCAACTAGGTCCCTGTGTACTGTGGGCTCTTGGTTGCTTTAAATAAGATATCAATTCACATCCAAATTGAGCGAAAATTTGACACGTGGCTCCTGCCACTGTGTAGAATTTTCACTAATTTTTGGAAATTTTTTAGAGCCTTTTTGTTATTTTTAAAAATTCAAAAACACGCATTTTTCTTACTGTCCAGTTCTAAAAATCACAAAAAATATTAAAACAATTTAAAAATTACAAAAAAATTAGATATTGTTTGTCTTGCTGTGTTTGATTTTCTGAACACTTTTGGTCATTTTTAGATTTATAAAAATTATAAAAATTGAAAAACATTGAAAACCCCATAAAAATTCTAGTAAATAATAGAAAAATCAAAAATTAATAAATCCAGTTCCTAATTTTTCCTTGTATTTTACAGGAAAATTACCTTCAGACTTTGATATGACCATTATCTATTTCATTTTGGCCCTCCAAGTCTGACTGGACAGTGTCTTTGATTTTCAGCCTTGTTTTATTTTTATAAAATTCCATAAAAATCAGAAAAATCCCAAAAAATTAACCAAAAACATAGAAAAATATAAAAAACATAAAAACATTTTTGTTTGAATTTTTGGATAAAGTTTGAGTAGTTAAATAATTGTGTGAAGTTGCTTTATTTACTAGTTTTCTTACTTCCTCTATTATTTAAAAATCCAAAAAAATATAAAAATATTAAAAATCCACCAAAATAGCTTTCATGTATTTGTCTTCATTTCTGACTACTTCATAGGCCACGAGGCCATCACGTGCTCCTTGAGTTCGACCCTGGTCGCTATACCAGGTTAATCTAATAGCGAGATCGCTACCTTGAGTTTTATCGTGTTTTGATTTTTATTTGGTGGTCTGATCTCTTTCTTGTTGAGCACCCGAGCGACTGAGGTCGCAACGACCTTAGCTCTACCATTACCTTAGCTGCTCGGATTTTGTGCCCATCAATACCCACGAAACTACATCCTCCATTGTTTTTGAGACTTCCCCAGTATCTATTCTTGTGCCTAATGCTGAGCCCCATAATTCTCACTTCAGATTTTTAATATCCATAGAGACAACATCCTTCTAAGTTAACACTCATCCTCTAACCGAGATGAGACTTTTAACAAAGACTTTACATGACCACAATTTTATTTCCTATAGTTATATTACGACATGCAACTCTAATACTAGAACTAAGGTCAGTTCTATTGGTGATTGTATAAGAGACCGAACACCTCTTATCTGACCGATTTTCCCAAAGCCCTTAGAAAGGGCAAACAATCATATACCATGCATCCTATCTCTACAGAGATGCCCTTCTATAGCCTTGAATGACCCTATATATGGTTTATAGATGCAAAATCAGTGACATAAATTTAAATCACTCATGTCCAAGTACTGCATGACTTTGATGGATACTTGCAATGGATGATGATATGGTTGATCGCATATATCAAGGGACACAACAACTTATAGATCCACATGTAGATGTCAAGGTGGTTGGGGTTTGGATACAACACACACATATTTCAATTTATCATTAAAAAATTAGGTTTGTAGCCATGTGCTTTATGCAGATAAACATGGTTGATATTTTTGACATCTCCTTTGTAGCATGTCTTTCAGTAGTAGGATCCTTCTTTCTATAATAGTATAGCTTGATTGACCTCATCCTCATCTTGACATGAAGGATACTTTCCTTTATGATGAGTTAAAGGAGGTCGTCTATATGTAGCAAGCTCTTGGCATTGATGCTCAAGGGAAGTGTCAAAGGATGTGTTTGTTAGGAAGGGCTTCACAATCTTCAGTAGATTTCTTAAGTCAAGTTTCGAAATCTATTATAGGTCCTTGAGAGCCTAGGTTCTATAAATCCTCATCTTACCATGTCTTATTGCATGAAAGACAATGAAAAAACCCATGTGTATGTTAGTTTATGTAGATGATATCATCCTCTCTGGTGATGACTTGGAGGGTATCGCCAATGTGAAGAAATAACCAGCAGAGCAATTTGTGTTCAAAGATCTTAGACCAATGATATACTTCCGGGAGAATAACACGTTCCAAATGAGGTTTGGTTATGTTACAAAGGAAAAATATTACTGAGCTATTGTAGAGATTGAGATGTTGATATCCAAATCAACGCAGCTTCTCAGGGATCCCAAGGCATGCTTCTACAAGCAAGGAGATGTTTGAGACACAAGCTATGACATGCGGTTGGTAGAAAAGTTTCTATATTTGAACATTTTTTGACCCATTATATTACTTGCACTGGACAAGCTAAGTCAGTTCATAGACTGTCCAACTCAAGCCTACTTCATGCATGAATGATGTTTTTTACATAAGTCAAGTTTTCTCTAAGAAGGCGATTAGTTCTTACCCAGGAGGCCACATTAGATCTTATAGCATACTCTAATGCTAATTATAAGGGAAACTTACCATATCAAAAGTATACTATTGATTTTTTTTCTACTTGATAGGCAATCTGATCACTTGGAGGAGAAAGTAACATACAATTATTTCTCTATCTAGAGAGACCGAATACAAAGCAATGGCTCACACATCAATAGAGTCAATATAGATTCAGTCCATACTCTATATGAGAGATGTTTCAATCTAAGCATTATTGATATATGCACTCCAGCTTAAGGGGGGGAGCATTGCGTGATATTAGTTGCAAATCTCTTCGAGGATACTCGTCTTCTCTTTTCTTCGGTGTCTTTTGCATAGATATTTAACCCTAACATATCCTTGTATAGAGAGGCCTATGGTACGTTCTCTTACCAATAAGAAGCATCCTCTTATCTAAGTTACATGCATATATATGAATAGGCACATATGTGTATGGGTTGAAGAAAGGATGAAGGAAAGAGAGGAAAAAGAAAAGAATGGTTGGTTGCCAAGGAAGAGAAGAAAAAGATTTGACGGAGCCCCTCTCCTCCATCCAACCTCGTCCAAGGGTCGAAAATCCCCCCCTTATCCCCCGAACCCAATCCACAACCCCCTCGCACCTCTCGTTTCCCTCCTCCTTCCACCAAGTCATCACCAGACCACTCTCCCACACAGCCTCAGGAGACACACACACACACGCGCAGCCGTCTTCCTCAGAACTCTCCTCCGCTCCCATCCATGGCCTCCCCCAACCTCACGCTCTTCGACCCCCTCTCCTCCCGCTCCCACCTCTCCTCGTCCCCCCTCTCTCACCACCGCCTCCCTCTCCCCTCCCTCCGCCCCTCCTCCACTTCCATCCACTGCGGCCTCCGCGAGCTCCGCGAGCGCATCGACTCCGTCAAGAACACCCAGAAGATCACAGAGGCCATGAAGCTCGTCGCCGCTGCCAAGGTCCGCCGCGCCCAGGAGGCCGTCGTCTCCGGTCGACCCTTCTCCGAGACCCTCGTGGAGGTCCTCTACAACATCAACTCCCAGCTCCTCACGGAGGACATCGACATCCCCCTCACCCGCGTCCGCCCCGTCCGCAAGGTCGCCCTCGTCGTCATCACCGGCGACCGCGGCCTCTGCGGCGCCTTCAACAACAACATCCTCAAGAAGGCTGAGTCCCGCATCGCCGAGCTCCGCTCCCTCGGCGTCGACTTCACCGTCGTCAGCGTCGGGAAGAAGGGCAATTCCTACTTCCTCCGCCGCCCCCACATCCCCCTCGACCGCTCCCTCGAGGTCGGCGGCCTCCCCACCGCCAAGGACGCCCAGGCCATCGCCGACGATGTCTTCTCCCTCTTCGTCTCGGAGGATGTCGACAAGGTCGAGCTCCTCTACACCAAGTTCGTCTCCCTGATCAAGTCCGAGCCCGTCATACACACCCTCCTCCCTCTCTCCCCCAAAGGTGAAATCTGCGACATCAATGGCAACTGCGTGGATGCTGCCGAGGACGAGCTCTTTCGCCTGACCACCCGCGAGGGGAAGCTCACCGTGGAGCGCGAGGTTGTGCGCACCCCCACACCTGCCTTCTCGCCGATACTGCAATTCGAGCAGGATCCTGTGCAGATACTCGACGCGCTGCTCCCCCTGTACCTCAACAGTCAGATTCTCCGAGCACTGCAGGAGTCCCTTGCGAGTGAGCTGGCGGCGAGGATGAGCGCAATGAGCAGCGCCACCGACAATGCCATTGAGCTGAAGCGGAATCTGTCGATAGTGTACAACCGCCAGCGGCAGGCAAAGATCACCGGCGAGATACTGGAGATCGTCGCTGGAGCTGAGGCACTTGTGTAGAGGTCACTTTCTGTATCTGAATGAATGAATCCATGCTCATTCCTATATATTATGTGAATTGTGTTGCCTCTTTTTTTCTTGTTGGGAGGGGACTTGAGGTAATTTGATGGTAAATATATGTGGAGAAGCTCTTTGGGGTTTATTGTATTTGAGCTAATTCTTAATGATGAGGAAAATACTCATAGAAATTTCTTGTCATAGAGGATTGATTTGAGTTGATTGTCACCTGATCATCATACCTCATGTTGTCTAAATTGTAATGTAATTCTTGCCAAACTCTTTGTATAAGAAAACTGGGATAATAACTCTTTGTTTCACTGTTAGCATCTATTCATGTTGGAAATAGTTGCTATACACTAGGGACCTTTCAACATTTGTTCTTTTTTGAATTCGTTGAATTGAGGGTTCATTCATGGCATGGGCATAGGCACAAAAGAAGATCCCAACATCAGTTTGCCTTGGTTACAGAAAGACGGTCCTGGTCTCTTTACTTTCTTTTAATTATGTCTAATTGAGCCTTTATTATTGGAAAATGGCCTTGTAATAGTGGAGACTTCACCTTATATTCTACAACTCCATAGTTATTTGCCCTTTTTGTTTATAGTTGACACTTCATCTTTACTCAATTTGAATACATAATAACTATTGAGTGTGGTTATAGGACTGTTTGACAGCCAGATGTGTTTGCCATTGAATTCAGTTGTGTTGTGCCCAAATGGAACAATTTATTAGGACCAGTTATCCTTTATCCATTGTAATGGTTCGATTGTAGCTATGTAAGTCCAGGTTTTAGGATTGTTATGGAGGAAAACCGATCTTGAAATTCGGTAGGCTTGTACCCGATTGGACCTTTTAGCAACCACTTAAAGTGCGTAAGATCAAATTGTCAAGTAGTAATTCCCCACTACTTATAACATTTATTGTTTATCCTTCCATTAAGGTAAAGTAGGGACATAATTGATTACAAAAGGGCATAATGTGAATTTTGTATGAAGATAGGGGCACAATTGATAATATTTTGAGACACATCATTACGATTTATATTTTAAATGTAATTGTTTAAATTTTTGAATAACATGTTTATTTAACCATGCAAATGGTTGATATCACAAGAATACCTTGTAAACTGTGTATCAACAAAAATACATCTCTAAACTTATAGAGATGCTCTTCCGTTGACTTATGGTTTTAACTTTACTTATAAAAAAATACTTTAAAAAATAAAAACATCTGATAAACATCCATGTATTTTCTTCACGATAAAATTACCCTTCTTGTCACTTGTCACTCCCCTTCACCTTCTCCCGCAACAACCTCCTCCTCCATTTAAGGAGGTGGAAGTTGACACCAGGGGGACTGAGCTGAACAGGAGCTGGACAGGGGTAGGGTGCCGAGGCTGACGACGAGGGAGGTGGGTTGGGAGAATAGCGTGACTAGGCATAAGACAGAAGTCAAAAGGGAATGGTCGGAATGGGCAGGTGCAGGCGGTGCTTGTGACGATGGTTGTGGTCGATCGGAAGTAGGAGGGAGAACTGGGCAGGGAAGAGGGATGGGTAGTCATCAAGGAGGGGTTGACAGGGAAGCTTGGGGATGATAACACCACACGTTAGCTGAAGGGAATTCCTGTTAACAAACTTTTTGTTTTTATGAAATTTACAGGAGTATTTTTTATAGAAGAAGGAAAATGGACCAATGTATACACACAAGTGTGTTCTCACGGTTATAGACGAGATGTTTTAATATTGAATTATTTTTGAAAGAAACATCTATTCCGCCAAGGCCTCCGCCGCACGTCTGCAACACGGGTTCCCGAGTGCACACTTCGAGGGAGGGATATATGAGTTTTTTTACAGTCATCTGCCTTTGAGATTATACAATTGCAGTTATGTTCCAACCTTTTTTGCAATAATACTTATGCTTCTATAGTCTTATGATATTCACAGTTTTACCCTTTTGTAATTATACTTATACCTCAATTTTACCGTAATGGAAGGGCGTTATTGTGAATTTTGTAAGATTACGAGGACACGAGTGTTACTAAAAAACGGTTGGGCTATAATTGTAATTGCAGAATCTCGGAGGGATACAATGTAAAACCTAAGATATAAATAAAAGCCATAGATCTTGATTTACAATGTAAATACAAATTGCAATAAAATTGTAGATAATTTGGAGTTCTACAACCATCCATCAAGTGATGTAGGATTTGTCACACATGAGTTGATGGTTTATTATTGCATGATATTGATTATATTAGATCTTTGATATTTATAATGCACATAAATCTGCGCATGTACTCCTTAACTGCCTTTTTAATATGGAATTTGCATATGGGGGGTAATATAAAGCCCATATAGGAAACTATTTGAAAGAAGTACAACTTTCTTGGTTCTAAAAAACCACTGATCTTCATCGTTGATTTCACAATTGTTATGTAAAATATGAACTATGGATAAAATAAGAGAATGTAAACAAAGCACAGATATAGCATTGTCGGAGCTAGGTGCAGTGTTTTTACACGTATTTCCTTTCAAGTTCTCCCAATAGCATTCATCATGCACCGTGCGTGGGCGGGTGCAAGTGCGCGCGCGCACGCGTGTGTGTGTGTTTGTGTGTGTGCGCCTATGTGTGTGTACAATATGTGGCAATTTCACTAGTACCATTGTATTTTTATGAAGTCTCAATAGCACCCTTTCATTATATAGGGGCGCAAGTGTAAAAATAGAAGAGCACGCTTTTATCACCATAGCTAGGGATGAGCATGGGCCAGGCCCTTAAGGGTTCAGATCCAAGCCCATTTAAAATTTCAAACAATGGGCTGAGCCCAAGACCTGCAATTTTTTTCTGGGCAGTCCAAGTACAAGCCCGGCCCAATTCTCATGAGCCAGGATTGGGAGGCAGGCCGGCCCAGCCCGATGTTTCCCAACATTTGACTAGCATCCCAAGTTAAGCCATGCTTTAACCAATGTAATCATCCCAACATTCGATATTAAGCGACTTCAGCCACTCCGAGGTTAATTTCTTAAATTTCTTTCTTTAAAAGTATCGCACTCATTAGTAAGAAAACTACATCGTAATTGCTTCAAATTCTACTGTGAGCTCAGAACCAGAATGTTTATCTTTCTGATGCCTGCATTGGGACATCTGCTGCTCGAAGAACAGAACGAATACCACCTGATTGATGGAGGCATCCGGCGGTTATGCACGAATTTGGTTCTATCTTGCAGTCGTATGAATGCTGAAATCATCAATTAACCTGCAGGCACTAGTTGCAGTACACGAGGTGGTAAGGGTTCCAGGAAAATGCTGTCATTTGGAGCAAATATATTGCTGCTATCCATAGGTACATGTTTCAGGAACAACGAGGACAAAAGTCTGCAATGCCAGATATGTTACAGGATGCATAGAAGGCAACTTTTGATTTCTGCAGCCTTTTCTAGTAATGGGAAATGCCAAGGCACATTGATATGGCCTACTGTTTGAATGCAGAAATTCAAGAGCTCTCGTTTGGAAAATTGGGAAGAGATGTAAAAGAGATGGGATCTGAGATAATTCAGTCTACCTACTTAGGCTCCGTTTGGTTGTAGGGTTGGGTAGGGTTGGTTGGCCCAATCCGGGGTACCCCTCCTTCCAAACACTCCAGTCCTCCTCACAGTTTACTATTCACAGGGGTACCTCAACCCAACCCAATCATGTCCAACCCTGCAACCAAACAACCCTTAGTATTAATGATGGGAAGCGTCTTCGGGCCAAGTATGGGGCCAGGTCCTCGGGCCAACATTGGGGGCCTCTATCAGGCTGGGCTCATGGGCCAAGCATGCCGAGCCGAGCAAAGCCTGAGCTCGGCCCAAAAAGAAATCAGACCTAGGAATTTGGCCCATGCCGGATCCATTTTATTTTTGGACTTGGATTGGTCGGTCCGGCCCAATGCTCATTCTTAACCAGATCTCATGGCAGCAATGATGGAGGGAGTGTTGATTTTTCCCCCCTGATTGTTGTTGAAGTTAACGTTTATTAAGATATCTTTATGAAGATGACAACCTCTGGTAGCAAAATAGAAATTAAAATGATATCCATGGGAATGCTTTCCCTCCTGAGGTCTACGACAAACGATAAATATAGCGACGATAAAAAGTGGTGAAACAGCAGTTTCTATTCTCTTAATAAAGCAATCAAAATTCTTAGCAAGGTACCACTGCAAGAGCAAAAAAAGAGTAACACCAGTGTAGGTTAGGGATAGCAAGCGTAGTAGAAACGTTACCGGAACTTTAAGGAGAATTGGCGACGCGGCAGCCTACTCCCCTCTTCTTCTACTTCTCCTCATCTCCATCAGATGTCTCGGTTTGGTCTGATCTGCTTCAGATTCCAGTTTTAAGCCTTAACAATAACGATATGATAACAAAATTTACGTGAATCTTTTAGAATTGTAGGAGATTTTATTGTATAGGAGTGTAGTTGTTGTGATTCTATCACATAAATTCGGATCTCTCTGTATATATTTAAGATCTGTTCACAGATAATAGCTAGATTATGGCGGTGACTGTTCTTTCAAAATATTTAAGTATTTTTTTTTCTGTATGGCATATTTAGTGGACTCGGTCAATTGAGATTACAGTCGAATACTCTTTTACGCTTTATTGCGCAAAATATTTCGAAATATTAAGAAGGAATATCTCATATAAACGGCAATAAGCAGCAGTCCGATTCTGAAATTACCTGTGATCATTACAAGAACTGTTTAGTTAGGGTAACCAACTAACAATCATGGCTCCATTAAATCTCGAACGGAATTCAAGATCTTCGGTCTCACTCCTCACATGACATCTCCAATACCATTATATAAATTTTTGATGGAACAGACCAAACCAACCCATCGTGTGAAGATGGAGAACGGAGGAGAATTCCACAGCATCCCCACAGACGTCCTCTTCCAAATTTTCCTCAGACTTCCGGCGACGTCTCTCCGAAGAGCAGAGCTCGTCTGTCGGGAATGGCGTGCCATCATCTCCGATCAGCAATTCATCGACGCGTACCGGGCACGTGCCACGGCCTCCGTCGGGAGCTCCGTCCCCTTCACCCGCAATCATGGCGTGAACTACAATCTCCCCATCAGAGCTTGCACTTACGTTCCAGTGTTCTACCTTAACTACATGCAGTTCCCCATCCACGGTTTCACGTACCACCATTACGGTCCGAGGAGTCCCATCGCCGTCGCCCCGGTAGCTACTGGCGAGAGTCCAGCCCTCCGCCGAATCCACAATGCCAGAGGTAACTACGTCGGGAGATTCAATCGATCGGCACGAGGCAGGATGGGAGGTCGACGTTATCCATCCAGGAGATGAGATGGTGGAGCCATCACGAGGGAGATCTTCGAGTCGAGGAAGGCGGTCGCCCAAACCCTAGTTTGGTGCTTCTAGTATTGTTAGTGTTCTAATACCCTCCCTTTGATCTCATTAAGAACTCTCAATTGCTTTTTAGAAAACATATCGTATTTGGTGCAATGAGATGATGATATCTTTCTGGAGATTTCATGATGAGTTCCGCATTTGTGTGGTGTCATTGCTGGCTGGTGGTTTTAGGTCTTGATTGTCATTAATTTACAACAATAAGATGAATTATGTATATTGTAATGAATATATTTTTTGGAAAATTTTCTTGCGTTAGACACTGTTAAGTATACAGAACACTCATTTGCATACGATTAGGATATATTATTGTCTTTAACAATTATAATCAGTATTCCTTGGAAATTATCTTTTTCGCTACAACAAAATTAACATAAAGCAAGGAACAATTCAGTATTCTTGGCATACTTTTGTAGCTAAATATATAGTCTGTTCTACGAATCTGCAATGAACTTGATATTCATTGCTAAACATTCATATAGAGAATATAATATGATGATTTTTTTCATTAAAATTTGCATGAATAATTGCTAAATTAGATATAGTTACATGTGATAAAATAAAAAAATGAAACAGCCATCAATATTCATTTTTTATTTCCTTTTGAGAGAACATCGTCCTAGCCAACTTGTTAGAATGATCCTCAAGTTAAAATCGGTTTGCATTTGCACAACAATAAAGGGATAATTATATCAAGATTTAACATAAAAAAGAAGCTCCTTTCAAAGGAGCCATCGAGATAAATCGAAGTCCCCCAAAAGTATGGTCGAGATATCATCGAGTTCAATTTGATTAAGTTTCTCTATGAATATATTCTTATCAGCCTCTACGGGGCTGTAAATAGGGATGAAAATGGATTGAATATGCTTATCGCTGTATCTATATTTGCTTCATCTCTCTTGAATACTAATACGGATATGAATCTGATTCGAATCATATCCTTAAAAATATAGATAAGAATTCGAATCGGATGTTTATCAAATCTGAATAAAGATCGAATAAAGAGCGGTCTCAAAACAAATAAAGAATGATGGGATTTCTAGAGCTTCCGAGCTCGAGAGGAGAAGGCATAGAATCGTAGTGGGTTGGGGCTGAGCTGATCAACCGATGATGCAAGATGATCGTTAGGAAGCAAGAGATGACGTAACGAGGACTCAGTAGCGACGATGTGGCATGTAATCTGGAACGGAAGCAAATGAAAAGAGGATAGAATTTCGTTCATATCCCAACCCCAAACGCTAACGAATGAAAGTTTCATTTGATATCATTAACATATATTATATGATGGGTAAAATGAAAGTTTCATTTGACTTCATAACATTTGATATCATTAACATATAATATATGATAGCTCCTCCTGCCTTATTTTGTCCGATTTTTTTTATTTTTTATTTTTTTGAAATTTTCTTTCGTGAATTTTCATCAATATATCCTTATATTATATCATTAAAATTTCGTGCAAAACAGAGACTCCTATGACCTACATCTAGACATGCCGTTTTTAGCAATTCTGTTACCGTTAAAAAATTACTGTCTGAATAAAGACTTTAGGAGTCTCTGTTTCGCATGAAATTTTAATAACATAAATAGGAATATAGTGATGAAACGGAAGAAATTTTCAAAAAAAATAAAAAAATCGGGTGAAATGGGAGTGGGGGAGCCAAGTTAACTCCCCCAGAGGCAGCCCCATTTAACCCTTATATGATATATAATATTAATATAATGACGTCAAGAGTGAGGTGTGATTCCTTAAGTGGGCTCGAACCCAAATGTGGGCCCAAATTTGTGCTCCACCAAGCGATCTGGAGGTGCACTTATTAGATTAGATTATATTATATTAAGTAATGTATAAATAATATTTTAAATACGATAGTCTGCTTAAAAATACGATATTAGGATATTCGAATCCGAATAAGGATATTCAAGTAGTAATCATATTCATATACGAAAATAATTTTGAACCCATATCTATACGGTCTCTAATCGATTAATATTCAACTACGAATAGTAGAATTGTTTCAAATACAGTAAGAGGATAAGATATATCCATATATCTTTTCATCGTTAGCTGTAAAAGTGAATGATACTCATTCTGGATCATTTCCCCTGTTCGGGAACATAAAATCTGAGCTAATTTTTATCTTTGATTTCGATGCTATGGAATTTGGAGCTATGCCCCAAGTTTGAATGGAAATGGAAGGATTAGAATCCCAAGAATAATTTTCCCAATTTGACCCCATGAGATCTCTAATGCATGTACGCATTCTCGTCTCTTGAAGAATTAACATGTTATCAAAATCAAATTAAAAAATGTCAAGCAAATCTCTTGTTCTCATATTAAGGTAGGGATGAGCATCGGGTCGGACCCACTCCAGCCTATCTCAAGCCCTATTCTAATTTTCGGGCCCACGGGCCGGGCCTAAGCCCACAATATTTTGGAAAATATGGCCCGAACCCGAGCCCGACCCGTAAATAAATGGGCCGGGACGGGCTCAGGCCGTCCCACTATATTAAAACGAATATTTGATTAACTAGGATTGGAACCCCATATGAAATTGGAGTTTCACTATTTGACCCCTTTCCATTACAACATGCACATTCAACATCAAATATATTCAAATCAAAGCTATGTGAATCATTATAATGGGTCTATATATGGGCCGACTTATGTGCTTCGGGCTTATACGTGGGCTGGGCTCAGGTCAAGCTTAAGATGGGTTCATATGCGGGCCGGCCCGCGGACTTCGGGATCGGGCCCATCGTTGCCCGAGTCCGGCTCGAAATTTGATATGGGCCAAAAATTAGGCCCAAGACCGCCTGACTATTGCCCGGACCCAGACCTGGGTCGGGCTTTAGCGGGCCGGGCATCGGACTAAGCCGGGTCGGTCCTACCCAATGCTCATCCCTACAGTAAGGTTGGCGAGATAAAATCTCTCAAATTCAAATTCTGAGCACGCAGCTAATGGAAATGTACCTGAATCATGACTTTTTTTTGCGGAGGAGATTTGAGTTGCTCCGGTTCGTCATCATCGGAGTCCAGATTCTGAGCTGAAAAGACGATGTTGACTACCAGGATGACGGCAAGCTCTCGAGGCATTTCAGTGCATTTGGTTCGATTTTTTATCTCAAGTGTTGCATCCGTTTATAGCGTCTCCACCAATTCTTAAGTCAGACAACAGCATTCATCCTATTATAATTGATATTATTTGGAGACGATTTGTGTCTAAAGTTGTTATGACAGGAGTAAGTAAAGATATAACCAAAAACTCAATAACTACCATCTTGAAGTGGGTGCTTTTGGTGTTGCCGAGGCTTTTCTTCACGATATCAATGGAGTATTGAACGTACGACATGGCGATGATTCTCTTTCCTTGCTCACAGTGGATTTTTCTAATGCCTCCAATATGATCTATAGGTCTACATTATTACATCATATGAGAGTAAGATGCCCATCTATTTCTTTCACTACAAAAAATTGAGCTACAGTGACGGTTTTTTTAAATCCATCACTAAATTAACCGTTGTTAAATATATAACGACGATATTATTCATTGCAAAATGAGTTTTTGTAATCGTAATTAGCAACGAATATCATATCTGTTGTTCTATCATTAGCAACGGTCCATATAACGACGCTTATTTGCTGCTATTTTTCAAAATATCAACTAATCGTCGCTAATTTTTTAGTTCAAAATTTAGCGATGATTAATTAGAAGTTTGAAAAATAGCTACAGATAAGCGTCATTATGTAGACCGTTGCTAATGATATAACGACATATGTGATATTCGTCGCTGATTTTCGAGTATGAAAAATCATTTTTCAATGAATAATATCGTCGATATACATATATATATATACATATATATATATATACATATATATATATATACATATATATATATACATACATATATATATACATACATATATATATATACATACATACATATATATATATATATATATATATATGAGTGATCCTGTGAGAACCAAAATTTGTGAGAGCATGAGAGCATGTATTCTGTATCACATGATCCAACCAGGAGAGAGAAAACAGAATCATGTGGTCCAGAATGCATGCTCTCATGCTCTCACATTTTTTTGCTCTCATAGAATCACTCCTATATATATATATATATATATATATATATATATATATATATAGGGCTTATCTAGAGAGCACTGTGCACATTTGAGACTAAATGAGCCCATATGAATCGTTAGATCCTAATCGTATGGTTTAGAATTAAATAATAGAGAATGCGAAATTAGCAAATTGATAACAGCGGGCGCGAAATCCTCGGAGTTTAGTTTCCTTCCTTGACGAGTAATTAACGTATGTTTAATACCAAAAAAGACAATCGAGGCTTCTTTCTTGGCGATTCACGGACGACCATCTAAGAAACCATACTTCTTCTTTGACGGCGATATTGGGTTGAAGTTCATCGACGATATACGTAAGTTTTATTGTATTTTAAATTTAGCTCAGTTAGTTCTAATGTACTACAAACGATATATAACACAATCGCAAACATTTCAATCTAAGATTAAAGATGATGCTAATCGCTGCTAAAGATGTATTTTCGATCTCAGAATTCTCGTTCATATGTCTTAATATTCTTGCTTTAACACCTTAGTTTATATGCGTTTGCGAATTTGTTCTTCTACAACATAAAATATTACTAAACGTTTCTTTCGTTTTTAACAAAATCACTTATGGTTCGTAATGATACTAATGTCATTTCATTTTTTAAGAATACCAATCGTATATATTTGAGTTACTTAACATCTTCTATAATATTACGAATCGCGGCTATAAGATTTACTTTTAGCCGAGTGTGTTACTTGTTCATGTTAAAGGGTTACTGATTTAGTTCAACAAAATTACCGAAGCTTTGGTCTATAGTTACTAATGTCTGGTATAAAGTTACCAATGCTTGTGTTACTTATCATCCACTACAATATTACAAATAGGGCTAAATAAGTTTAACCTTTTGCCGATAGTGTTACTTGTTCATGTTAAAGAGTTACTGATTTAGTTCAACGAAATTATCAATGCTTGGGTCTATAGTTACTAATGTATGAGATAAAGTTACCAATGTTAAAGAGTTACTGATTTATATTAAAGGGTTATATTTTATATATACAAAGTTACTAATGCTTGAGTCTATACTTACTAAAGTTTCAGATAGAATAATCAATGAATTTTGTCGACTAAACAATGTTTATTCTTCAAAGTTTAATGTTAGTAAGTGTTTAATTCGATATTACCAGCATTAATCATAATCCTTGTTAGACCTACTCTTAATTCTTCATTTGAATATTAGGTTACTTGATAAATATAAGTTACTGATAACCATTGCAATATTACTTATCGTATATATTACTTTTACCAACGCTTATAATAAAATTACTGCTGAGTGTAAGATTATTACTTCTTTTATATTGGAGTTATTTCAAATAAAATTTCATGTTAACGATGTTACCAACGCAAAGGATGTATTTCTTTTAGGTTATACTTTTTCTTCAAGTTCGCTCTTAGAGTAGTCTTTCGTTTGGAGGTGGCGGAAACACTTCTTCTTTCGTCCTTGTTGAAGGTCTACAAGGTTGAATAGCCAGCGGAGTTTTGGAGAAAAAACCTTTAATCGGTATGAAATCTTCTATGAATTACTCGTTTGCAAACTATATTACGATTAGTTGTTCAATATGTATATGTGCTTATAGAACGATATCTGCGTTTCGCTAGGGTTAGCGATTTTGATTTTCATTTCTTTTTACACAAATTACGGTAGCAATATTGAATACTTGCGACATGCATGATACATCTTTGAGTATTACATCTTTTTACCTGTTCATCAAATCCATTTATTCTACTTCAATTACCCTTTCTTATAGAAAACCTATTACTTATGTTACAGTAACAAGTTACTAATAAATAACAAATTGTTACTGATTGTATCATGGATGTTACAAACGAATGTGTATTGTCATTTTACAACAGATATTGTGGCAAAGATTACTGATCCAATATTTGTTAATTTTTATATCAATAGAGCTCTTCAAAATGGAGGAATCAAAAGGTTATCAAGAATCATACAAGAGGAGAAAGTAGGACATTGTGACAGCTCCTGCAAAAGAAAGCCGACTTGGTACAAAATATATAGATTTATACCATTTTTACACTTTAAAATGTGAAATAACTATAACTTTGGATATAGGCATTGGCAATGAGGTTGAGAAAGCTACTGATCAAACCAAATGTAAGTTATTCTATTATGTTCTGTTATATCATGATTATTTGATAATTTACAATATATCATGGATTATATGTTTGGAGAATGCAGTAAATCAAGAAAACCAATCAAATGTGAAGGATGTTGCAAAGATAGATACAAAAAAAATCCAAATTTTGCATGGAAACTGTTCCAGGTAAATGATTATGTAATTGATATATTATCAATTGTAAATTTGTTAATAAAAATTAACTGAAAATTATGTAAACTTCTTGCAGCACGATATTGTGTGCAACACCGTTGCTACATTAAACATTTCGTGACATATCTCGGAAAAAATAAATTGACTGGAAGGCACATGGACTTGATAGAAAGATCTGCTTTTTTAAGGATTGTCTCCATCACAAAACTTGATATCAATTATAAAGTATTGGATTTTATTATTCAGAATTATCAAGGAAATCGAGTTTTAAGATTTGGTGAGAAAGAATTAACCTTCACGGACAATGACATAGGATTGATATTGGGATTACCGAAATCCGGATTCCCAATTCACCTAAGGGGATTTTCTTTTGAATGGCCTAGTTTCTTAGAGAATATGATTTTCCATTCAAACATGTCGCTTAATCGTTACAATATTTGTGATATTCTCGATTCATTACGTAACCTCGAAGATGACCATTCTGTGAGAATGTACATTACATGCATAATTTCTTTGATGTTTTGTACTTTCTTGTTTCCGAAGATCAACTTTTGCTTCCCACGAGTATTATTGAACTACATAGACTCAATTGAAGACACTCGTTTCTTCAATTGGTCTAATGCAGTTGGCAACATGATAATGAACCGCATGGACGATATTGTTGAAAAAATCAAGATTCGAACAAGTATGGATGGGCAATGCACTGTGGGATACCTCACTGGATGTGCTGCATGTTTATATGTAAGTATATATAAGTTTTGATATTGTTAAATTCTTCTAATTAATAATAAATCATAATAAATTTACATTTGTATTTCAGACATGGGCGCTAGAACATCTCTTTCCGTTGCAAGCACTGAATCAAAACTTGCTGCCGAGAATACGGAAATGGGCACCTCCGTTCAAAGTTTCAATAAACCAATTCTTATGCTTGGATGAAGACCATGTAACATATAAAAATACAAAATATAAATTACTAGCAAGTAATTCTTCAAGTTACAAATATTACTTATCCAAATGGTAGGAGACAGTACTAATCTTTTCATTACTACTTACAGTATACAAGTTACCAAGCTTAAGGAGTGGTTTATATCTTACAAATGAAATGATAGTTCTTAGTGGACCTCCATTCATTCTTACATTTTCAAGTTACCAATCGTATATATTGTAATTACTATTCTTAGAACTTTCTTTTACAATTGTTAAAACTTACTGTTAGGTTCTTAATATTACTTAAAGAAATGGTATATGTTACAAATGCTTGTCTTACCTATCATCCACTACAATATTACGAATAGGGCTAAATAAGTTTAACCTTTTCCGATAGTGTTACTTGTTCATGTTAAAGGGTTACTGATTTAGTTCAACAAAATTACCAATGCTTGTCTATAGTTACTAATGTCTGGTATAAATTTACCAATGCTTGTGTTACTTAACATCAACTACAATAATACGAATATGGCTAAATAAGTTTAACCTGTTGCCGATAGTGTTACTTGTTCATGTTAAAGGGTTACTGATTTAGTTCAACAAAATTAGTAATGCTTTGGTCTATAGTTACTAATGTCTAAGATAAAGTTACCAATGCTTGTGTTACTTATCATCCACTACAATATTACGAATAGGGCTAAATAAGTTTAAACTTTTGTCGATAGTGTTACTTGTTCATGTTAAAGGGTTACTGATTTAGTTCAACGAAATTACCAATGCTTGGGTCTATAGTTACCAATGCTTGTGTTACCGGACCTCCATCCATTCTTAGATTTTCAAGTTACCAATAGTTTATAATGGAATTAATATTCTATAAATCTATTATTACAGATCTTAATGATTTCTTTACAAATGTTAAATGTTACTGTTAGAATTCTCAGTATTACTTAAAGAAGTGGTATATGTTGCTGATAGTCTCTTATATTTTGTTCAACGAAATATTAAATGTTACTGTTAAACTTTTCAATGATACTTAAATTCTGTTGAAGATATTAATTTTGCTTGACAGTTGTAATAACTATTTTTCCATGATAGATTGTGGTTCATTTGGATTATGATGAGAAAGAATTACTCAAGGTTGATGCAAACGAATTTATATTTGATTATGAAACCTTCATCAACGAGGGTTTCATTTCAAATGCATACGCCTTGCGTGTTTTTCTCCCCATACAAAACGACTTGAAGACGATTCAACAACGTCAATCTTGAAGAGTGATCAAATACAGAAAAGTGGAGAATGTAGTTATGAAATACATGAGAAGAGAATAAGAGAGTTGGATGATATCATATCACAACTACCAACCTTAGAGGAATTTCAAAGATTAAAAAATGAACATGATATTTCAATCAAGGAGAATGAGAAGCTTAAGATCGAAATATCAGTTATAAAACAATGGTTTGAAGATTTCTTTGCAAAATCAATTGCTTCAAACAAGAAAGAGGAGCCTGAACCTATAAATGTTCAAATTGAGGATAAAGGCAACCTACAATCAAAGAATGTTTCACCTTCATTTGACCTCGGATTTGAGAAGAATTTACAAGAACAGGAGAGGGACACAATAAAAGGAACTAAGAGAGGAAGAGGAAGGAAATGCACTACTCCCACTAGTTTGTCAAAAAGAGTAAAATCTATAAGAGCACAGATGGGAGATGCAAAAGAAACAAAGAGCCCGGTCAAGAACAAAATTCAAAAAAAGAGAGGAAAACTTGTGAAAAAACAAAGCGACGAAGTGTTTCAAGTGGAAGATGAAGATCAAATTATCAAGTTAGAAGATAACCAGGATATGGCATTGGAGGTATGAAACTTATAAATATTTTTTAGGATATATGAAACATCTGTTCAAATTTCTTATAAATAATTTATCTGTAGGTTTTTAATGTGACACACATTTACTATGCCAGATATAATTTGATTTCTGAAACTCATAGAAGTATTATTCATGAATTCTTAAAGGATCCGGTTGCCAAGTAAGTTTGTACAAGATTATAAGTAATCTTTAATATTACTAATTTCAATAAACTTATAGTGTTGTTTTTAATTAACAAATTAATTTTTTGTCAGTATTGGAGTGATTTTCCACAGTCCAGGTGATAACTTTTGCATAGGAAGACACATCGAAGACCTATTGTACAACAAGATGGTGATAGATGTGATTTTGGACATGTACATGGATGTCCTATACACTACTCATCAAGTGAATGAATTGAATGCTCCTTACATCTTTGCAAGCACTGCAAAAATGGTAATATTGCATTTCTTTCAACTATACAATTATTGATAATTTCATAAATGATATTAGAGATCTGTAGATGAACAATGTATATGTATTAGCTGATTTTATTTATAAAAAATTAACTTTTTACTACAATGCAACAATTATTCCAGAAAACTGTCAATGAAGCAACTGTAGAAGATTATAAGCCTTTAAACAATTTATTCACATGCACAAAGACAATGTTTGTACACATAAAGAAGGCTTTTTGTGTAATTCATACTGCAAATCATTGGCATCTTCTGGTTTCGACTTCGAAGCGAAAAAGTTCATTTCATACAATTCATTTTCGGGAATGAAAAAACACTGGTTGGATGTAAAGAAATGGGTAACACCCTGAACTCATATCAATTATTATAATGATATTTGAATGAATTTAAATTTTAATTATTTCATTCTTTATTTTTTTTGAAGGTTGATTGGATTGCCGAATACTTTATGCTTTACACCGACGAACATCTTGAGAACTGGCCGGTGGTTATGGCAAAAGGAATCCCAAAGCAATCAAGTGATTCGATAGACTGCGTTGTTTTTGTGATGAAATATATGGAGTACATTTGCCAAGGATCGGAGCCAAAGTTTAACATTGAAGATATACCAAGATTCCGCGCAGAGATTGCTTCTATACTGTTAAAGTGCGGGGAAAAGAAATGAAGAAATAGGCTCTTCGATTTTTTTGTTCATATTTTTTTTACATGTAAGAAATGGGATGTGTATACTTAGGAAAAAAACAAATATTACTTTGTGTAATTAAATGTTAATGAATATATTATATTTCATGACATTGGATATGACTTGCTTGAGATTGTTCTATTGATCTATTCATAATCAATGATTTTTCTTCATGGTCTTCCAGTAATAATTCTATTAATTATACATTCTTTAATTTTCAATTATACATTCGTAAAGAACCTAATTACTAGTCTATCACACAATGTTACAAATGTTACTTAACGAAATGGTAATTGTTACTGATATACTTCTCCATATTACTGGTCTTTACTATTAAAAATACTAGTCTATCACTCAATGTTACTAGTCATTTTCAAGTTACCAATCATAAATACTGAAATTAATAGTCTATCACTCAATGTTACAAGTGTTACTTAACGAAATGGTATATGTTACTGATAAATTTCTACATATTACTTAACGAAATCGTAAATGTTACTAATAGACTTCTCAATATTACTAAAAATTTAATGAATATATTAATTTTGAAAGGCTGTGGTTATGAGTTGCTGATATTGTTATATTGCTATATTAATCATTGAACCATTGAATGATATTCGTACTGGACATCCATTGATTCATTCAATTTTAATTTACAAATCGCAATTAATGAATTATTAGGACTTCACTCAATTATTACAAAACGTATTTCTTACTTTTACAATTTACCATTGTTACTAGATGAAGTGGAATGCGTTACTGATAAAAGTCTCAATATTACTTTTTAAAGTTTTACAAAATATCATAACAAATCTTGAGTATTCCTCCCAAATATATAACGTATTTCGCTACTCTCAAAGTACATAACATATGTATGATCAGTATATTAAAAAATTCATAACATATTCATCTCCTGTATCTCGAAAATATCATCTGCATATCAAGTTAAGGTTCACTAGTAATGGAATTACTGGTCTTTACTATTGAAATTACTAGTCTATCACTCAATGTTACTGGTCATTTTCAAGTTATCAACCGTAAATAATAAATTTAATAGTCTATCACTTAATGTTACATTTGTTGCTTAACGAAATGGTATATCTTACTGATAAACTTTTACATATTACTGATAAGCTTGTAAATTATACTCCTACTTTAGTCAATTATCACAAAATGATTTGCTTACTTTTACAACTTACCATTTTTACTAAACGAAATGATAAATTTTAGTGAAAGAACTCACAACATTACATATAAGTTACCAATCGCAAGTATTTGAAATACTGGTCTTTCTCTCAACTATTACGAACCGTATTGCTTACTTTTACAAGCTAACAATGTTAAGCAATGAAATGTCATGTGTTACCAAGCGTATGTAGTGTAATTAATGTTCTTATATAAGAAGTGTTACATTTACAACCTACCAAAATTACCAAACATAAGACTGGAATTACTAATATTCTTGCAAGTAATCATTTATATCTTACAAAAGTACAAATTTCCACTATCAAAGTACATAACATATGTATGCTCAGAATTCTAAAATTGATTACATAAATTATATAAAAAATATTCTTCTAGAGTAATGAATTATTTCGATCACATCTTGAGCCCTTAATCTCTTCCAGATGCTTAATAGTTATCTCCTATATCTTTGAAATATCATCTACATAGAAGAAGTATAGATATAAGCATATCATTAAGAAAACTTAATGATGTTCACATAAATGAATAAATTATTGATAAATTTGCTAAATAAATCTTACTTTTACAGTAAGGCTTATGAATAGAAACAATCTCTCTTACACCAGAATATATCTGCATATATATATATATATAGATCTGTTGCAATAAACGCAGATATATTTGACATGTTAGAATGCAATATAAAAAACAATGCTTTGATAATAATGAAATGAAGTACATCTATTGATTTGCATTAGACTTGGTAGGACAATTTCGTGAATCATGTCCAGCATTTACTTTATTACATAATTTGCATTATCTACGCTTAGCAGCAGTTTCTTCACCAATAGTTTTCAATCTATTTGTGCTTCCCTTTGGTCTGCCACTTCTTCCTGAACCTTTAGGTCTTACTACATTGGGATTCTTCACATTGCTAACTGACTTGTATAATGTTGTAATTGTTTCATCAAGCTCTTCAACAGTAACACTAGAACTTTTGCTTTTAATAACTTTGACTGCCTCTGTTGCATCTATAAGTACCTTCTTAATGTAATCAAATACTTCTTGGTTATCATCGGCTTCACTAATGAGTTTATTGGACAACACACGTAATTGACAAGAGTCGTCTTCTATTGTCCTCTTTCTATATAAAGGATAATAGCCATTAACCTTGATATCTTTCTTCCATCTTTTCAATAAAAGAGAGGAATCAACATCTAACACATCTTTATGTTTTAACACACTGATGATGTGTTTACATGGAATACCCATTGATTCCATTTTCATACAATCACAATGGAATTTATTATTATAAGCATGATAAGAAACTCTTTTATAACTTTCAATATTGCCAATGGGATACACCCGGTATTCTATAAGGTCATCATCCATTGGAAGTGGAATAACATTCAATTTAATTCCCTCCTTAAGCTCATTTTTAACAATGTAAAATATTGTCTTGGTATAATGTATAGCAAATTGTTTTTCAATACTCCACAGCATATCCAACTTCGGCTTTTTATTTTCGGAATCATTGTCCATCATGTTGACCTGCTCCCTCATTCTCTCAACAGTAGTTTGGAATCTTGTCATGAACTCCTATAGACTATTCAACCGATTGACATTGTTGGACAAAAAAGAATTCATGCTCTCACTCATCTGAGTTGTTTTCATGTTGACGAAAAAGAAGCTTCTCATATATATAGGAACCTACTTTCTCCTAATACCATGCATTACGTTGATCCATTTATTCTTTTCTAAATCACATTCTGTCACTATTCTGCCTGTAACATCCTAACCCCAAACATAGTACCACATGGAAAACACACAAAGTGTGGGTGTGGTATATAAGTGGTGAGGATTACTACTTGACAACTTGGGCTTAAGCATTTTGGGTGGTTGTCAACGGATCCAATTGGGTCCGAACTCAATAAGTTGTCAGGGCCAGTTTTCCTCGATAACGGACCGGGGACCTAAGCCCGGGACGTTACAAATGGTATCAGAGCCAAATTCTCTCTGATAGTGGAAAGGGCTACCCGAGAGGTGGAGCCACCCCTACAAAGAGGTTGGAGGAAATGGCTACCTAGAGCGTGCAACCGCTACTATCACTGGAAATAAGTGATGGGCCATGTCGCAACGAGGACGTTGCGAATATAAGTGGGGGAGGTTGTAACACCCTAACCCCAAACATAGTACCACATGGAAAACACACAAAGTGTGGGTGTGGTATATAAGTGGTGAGGATTACTACTTGACAACTTGGGCTTAAGCATTTTGGGTGGTTGTCAACGGATCCAATTGGGTCCGAATTCAATAAGTTGTCAGGGCCAGTTTTCCTCGATAACGGACCGGGGACCTAAGCCCGGGACGTTACACTGCCCCACTCAGTTTCAAAATGTTCTTCATTTTCTGCACCCCATATAATCTTATTCAAAGCAGGGATTGCTACTTCAGCTTTTTTCGTTAAACCATTCCTCTTCTTCATGTTGGCTGTAACATGCCAACCACAATGTCTATGCTTTGTAGTCGGAAAGACTTCCCTTATAGCCGTATTAATCGATGGGCACTGATCAGTAATTATAGACTTGGGAGCAACCTTAAGAGCATCCAAAAAATTTTGGAACAACCATACAAACGACTCTTTTGACTCATTCATTAAAAATGCATTGCAGAAGAATACAGTCTTGCTGTGATTATTCACGCCACAAAAGGAAGCAAAAATTAGCTTGTACTTGTTGGTATCAAAAGTTGTATCAAATGCAACTGCATCGCCAAATAATTTGTAATCTTCTACTGAATAAGAATATATCCACATGCAGTGTGTTAAGGATGAATCATCATCTTTCTTGTACACATAGAAAAAATCAGGTGTTAAACTCTTACAATACTCAAGATGTTCCAAAAGCATAACCGCATCATGACCATCTGTTTTTTTCTTCATATCCCTTTTCAAATTATAAATATCTTTTGCTATAGATCCAACACGTTCAAAAGGTCCGCCTTGCTTGCCCAAAAAAGCTATTTGTTTTGATGTAGGAATGTTAACATCTGTCATGGAATATAACAAATTCTTTGTGGCCTTAGTAATTCTCCTTTTGGGTCTTAGGTACTTCTTTTTGCTAGGAGAAACAAGTTTATGATTATGTTCCTCAACAAAAGAAACCACATCCCACTGATCTGAAATTGGATTTAACATCACCGAAAACTTTGCTTTACAACCACAACGACTAATTCCACATCTTCTTCCCTCACTATCTATTCCTTCAGATTGTGCTTCTTCATCAAACATAATCAAAATTGAAGATATCTTCCTTTTTTTAGGAAGTTGAACATAAAATCCTTCCTTCCAGCAAACAAATTTTTTGAAAGTAATATTCCGGACTTTACTTTTCCTATCATAAGAGTACTTCGTGCTGCTCTTTCGAATATTAAATCCAATTTCAGTGGCATACTTTTCATAAAACAGTTCACAATCCTTAAGAGTTGCGAACGAAATACCCTCTCGAGGAATAATAGCAGGATCTACAGATGATATAGGTGCTTCTTCGTCCATTAATCCTTTAGAGCTTTCAAATTCATCAAAATCTACAAATATTGAATAAAAATTTTCTTATTCAAACAATAATTCGAATACACATCATTCAAGTTGAATTAAATAAAGATATTAACATCATCCCAACTGCATATAAATGTTACTGATAAATATAAATAATATTACTTGTTATTTATTTGAGTTGCTAAATTACCAATTCAATACAGGAGAATTACTACAGCTCATAATATATATTACTGATCAAAATGGAATAGTTAATGGTAAAATATACCATCGTTACTGATTTCCTAAATTCCCTATTTGATGCTACAGAATTACTAAAACTTATAATACATATTGCTGATCATTATGGAAGAGTTAATGGTATGATATATCAACGTTACTGACCAACTATATATACATCACAGAATAGTAACATATAGCTAGAATATGTCAATACTAAATGTAAAATTTTAAGAAGGTTAATTTAGGAATATAGCTAGAATATGTCAATACTAGAATACTTGTTCAATATTGATACTTGTTCAATATTAAAGAGAAACCTTACCTACTTCACAATTAATGAAATTACTAGGACTTCACTCAATTATTACAAAACATATTTCTTACTTTTACAACTTACCATTGTTACTAAACGAAGTGGAATGTGTTACTGATAGAAGTCTCAATATTACTTTTGAAAGTTTTACAAAATACCATAAACATAACTTGAGTATTCCTCCAAAATATATAACGTATTTCGCTACTCTCAAAGTACGTAGCATATGTATGATCAGTATATTAAAAATTTAATAACATATTCATCTCCTCTATCTCGAAAATATCATCTGCATGTCAAGTTAAGGTTCACTAGTAATGGAATTACTGGTCTTTACTATTGAAATTACTAGTCTATCACTCAATGTTACTGGCAACATTACATATAAGATACCAATCGTAAGTATTACAAAGAACTTACAGATAAAATATAAAAAGTTACTAAAATGTTATGATATATTTACTAATGAGCCATTAAGAATTACCTATTGCAAAGAACTTACAGATACAATATCAAAAGTTACTAAACTATTAATATATATACTAACGAGCCTTTAAGAATTACCTATTACAAAAAACTTACATATACAATATAAAAAGTTACTAGAATGTTATGATATATTTACTAACGAGCCATTAAGTATTACCTATTACAAAGAACTTACAGATACAATATTAAAAGTTACTAGAATGTTAATATATATATACTAACGAGCCTTTAAGAATTACCTATTACAAGGAACTTACAGATACAATATCATAAGTTACTGAAATACATATAAAAGATACCTGATAACATATAAAAATTACCTTCTTCAAAATTTAACTCATTGATATCACTTCGACGTGCATCATCTTCAATAAGTTCGTTTTCCACAATTTCTTCAGAAATATATCGATCAAATTCTCCACTCGAATGATCCATATATGCAACCTAATGAGAATGATATTAGGAATAAATTTAACAAATAGCGTTAACTATTAAACAAATGCAATACCTTATTATGACAACTACTGTCGACGACTGATTTCGCTGGAAGAAAAATCTCGAATGCGATGGATGGTAGAACACGATCCAAGAACAAGAACCTAGAATTTTGGCGAGTGCGAACGACGGTAACCTAGAATTTTGGCGAGCGCGAACGACGGTAGCAATCCAGAATTACGAATAACCGATCAATTGCCTAATCAAGATGATTATTATTTTTGGAAACTCATTAATTAATAAAATTCGACGATGCTGAAATTAAGGGATGATAGTTCAGAGATCGCACGGTTGATATGTTGGGCGCATAGAATATCAAATGCGCCCTGTGCGCATTAGATAAAAATCCTATATATATATATATATGGGAAAATGGAGCCTACACCCATGTGTAGGTAACTTTCCTACACCCACATCTATTTTTCCTCAAATTTTTTTATTTTTTTGAATTAATTCCTTGGGGAATTTAGATCACAATATACCACCATGTTGTCATTCAAATTTCAACTTATTTCGAGACTTCTAACTTATCCATCATGATAGTCAAATTTTAACGGTCTCAGATTTGCTGAAATCGGCCCCTTCCGATGGAGCTGTTAGGAATATCGGTTTTACATGAAATTTGAAACACATATTTCATTTAATATTCTAAGTAAATCCCCTAAAGATCCCTTTCAAAAAAATCCAAAAAATTGAGGGAATAAGAGGTGGGTGTAGGAAAGTTACCTATACATGGGTGTAGGCTCCCCAATCCCATATATATATATATATATATATATATATATAAAGGTTTAAGGAGCCTGCCTCGGGTGGTGCAGGGAGTCCCCTACACCCGCCTCTCCCGCGGTCCGATCCCATGCCGCGTCAACGGCTTTGATGATGGGAGTTTCCTCCCGCACATGCCTCTCTCTCCCGCAGTCGTCCTCCCCCGCACATGTCTCTCCCTCACAACCGCTTCTCCCCTCTCGATTCCTCTCTCGCGATCCCTCCCCATGCATAGGGCTCTCCACCCCCTCCGCCTCTGCTCCCCTCCCAATCTCCTCTATCGTGAGCGCCCCTCACCGCACGCCCCTCTCCACTTGGGTTCCTCCCCTCTGAACCCGTGTCGTTCCTCCTTAGAAGCTCATTTGTGTCTAGAAATGGAGAGTTTAATATCTGGAAAAGGAAGTTCATTTGATTAGAAGAAAAAATAAATAAAATTTCTTAATACCTGGTAAATCACTGAAAGTGGAAATTCAATGTATACTACATTTTCTATACACATATACCATCATTAAACAGAGCTCCATCCGATCCACACCTGTTGAAATTCATAAGAAACCTTGGAGAGGATTGCAACCTGATGTTACATATTCCGAACTATTAACCTGACGTCATTTTATCATAAATTAAGAAAGGAAATATTCCATTTCAATTTCCATTTGATCATAAACTAAGAAACCCATGGGAGGTTGTTGCAAGGCAAGTTTTATTACATCTGAATGTTTTGGGAGGATTGTATTTATAACTGTGCAGATCGCTAATATTGAACTTGCATTCCTCGTGTATAGATGACAAATATTTCAAAGATTCAAGTTTGACAATATTCCATTTTCTTCACACATTCTTGAGATTTAATGTAATAAAATCATATTGATCTAAATTTTCTGATTAAATGAGTAGTGCATCGATGTGATTTAAATATATTTCACCTTTGTTTCCTGGTTTGTGTTTAAATTAAAGTCGCATGAAGGGATTAAGCATTTAGATTTGAAATTTGCTTCAAATCTCAGTTAAGGGGCTATAGCTAAATAGGTTTAGATGAACTTTGATGATGATATATTTTCATTTAGATGATCTGATGGGTATGATTTGGTTTGGGTACGAGGTCAAATATTTGCTTGGAGCTTCCTTGCATTTGTTCTTGTCTGTCTGCTCTTTTTATAGAAATGAACTGAAGATTTACACTAACTTAACTTGAAGGATTAGACATGGACGTTGTGTGCATGAATGTACTGTTCAGAATAGTTCGAATAGAGTCATTATCTGCAATATATGTGTTATAATGTTCTTACATATTTCTGATTCATTAGAATCGAGAAGGGGGGCTTCGATTTGCAAGTTCTCATCGGTTGGATAAGAGAAACAGAAGCATAATACTTCTCATCCAGTCATCTTCCATGTTGCATGAATCATACAGTCTATATACTTCCCCAATACTTCATCCCAGTTCGATTGAGTCCTTGGACATTATTCAAGGTTGAGTGCATAGACATCATTACATGAAACTAGAAAATGGTCAAGGGTTGGATATTTGCAGCCGTCTCAGTTCGATTTTGTATTCAATATGCATGTTCAAGAATGATGCAAATGGAAATCAGTTTTGGTCCCAATCATCAACAACGACGTTGGGTTGAGATAAAATCCCATCTCAAGTTGTTGATATCAGGCACCGTCATAAAAATTTTTATCTTTGTTACCGAACTTACAACAGATCCATAAATCTCCAGCTAATACAACCACAAGAAAATTTGCATAGTTGTTGAGAATCATACACAACTCATTAGAATGAAAACCCGTGGAAGCTCACAACACATTCAAGATGCAGCCTCACCTATCGCTTATATAAGAATGTTACACGATATTAAAATATTTTCAACCTAAATCAAACATGTTGCACATGAATAACCATGACCATAGTTTAATGTGTCTGGACAACAGTACCACTATGTTGGAGCCTCATGAAATTGCATACTCATGGTAGAATACTGGAGTTTACGGATGAACGACCGAGGGTAAGAGGGGAGGAACCCAGTCGGAAGAGGGGGGCGGGCTCACGAGAGAAGAGATTGGGAGGGAAGTGGAGGCCAAGGGGTGGAGAGGCATACGCATGGGGAGGGATCGCGAGATAGAGGATAGGGAGGGGAGAAGAGGTTGAGAGGGAGAGACCTGTGCGGTGGAGGACGGTTGTGGCAGAGAGAGGCATGTGTAGGCGGAAGCACCCATCATCCAAGAAGTTGATGCGGCATGGGATCCGACGGCGGAAGAGGCGGGTGCAGGGGACTGATGAAGCCACATTTCATCATCTTTATTATATCATTTTGGCATCAAAAACCCTAGCAAATGCGTGTAAATAGCATTAAATCCATAATCTTAGCATTCATGCATGTGCATCCACATAGTGTATAAAATACTGTATTTAAAGACAAAATTATAGAATAAATAAAAGAAAAGAAAAAGAATAAAATATTGTAAATATTTTATGACCCAAAACCCTGAGACCTAGGCATCTTGATGAATAGGTCGACAAGGAATAAAGTAGGGGGAGATAAGGGTAAAAATACAATGAAATTCCTTCATTCTTTATTCATTTTGGGACCTATTTTTGGTTCCACTTTTTATACCTCAAATAAAGAAACTTTGTACATGAAAGTTGTGGATAATTAAATAAATAAAAATACAAAATTGATTTTACTAAAAAATAATGTACAGATAAAAAGTTATGGTCTGAATAAGATTCCAAAACTCAAACTTCCCAGACCTGTATCTTGCAAATAAAAACTCGAAATATACAAACTCACCTTTAATTGTATATAGCATAAAATAATCTATTTAATGGAGGTGTTTTCGTATTTTTCGGAGTTACGGTTTGAAAGTTGAGTTTTGGACCCTTGTAGTATACTTATACAGATTAAAATATTCATTTTATTCTTTATTCATTATTTTTATAATTTTATATTCTTATAATTTTGTAAATATTACTTATACTATATTTGCGTATTAAAATCTGAATAAAAAACTTAAATAAAACTCAAAATAAAAATACTTGTATATACTATACATATGTATAATACCTATACTTATACATGTACATTATATATCTTTATTTTATTAAGTGTATGAAATATATCAGAAAAATAAAATAAAAATATAATTAAGTGTATCAAAGTATGCTATAATTTTATAAAATAAATACACATGAATAAAGGAATTAAAATGACAAAATAAAAATAAAATACTTAAATATATAGATAACATACCTATAAAGGGTATAAAGGGAAACTCGTAATTAATACACATCATAAAAATAATTAAAAATCACCATAAATTACTAAATAAAATAATAATCCTGGTTGGTCCACGTGGACCAACTAGGTGGTCGGGCTCGTTGACCGAGGTCAACAGCCTGACCTTCCTCCTGGCCTGTGTCAGAGATAGGTTTTGTCCCATTTTCACCCATTTTTCTAGGACATCTCTTTCACCCTTTAATGATGGTGTCTTCTTGACATCTCTTCCCCTTGCATCGATGATACACACCCAAGGATTGCCTTGGTGCGTGGATCACTGACATGCCTCGTATCCCTCGATCTACACGCCCTCTCCACTCGGCAGTCAAACCCTACAAAACGAAACCCCCGACCTCCCTTCTCATTTTGATCCCTCTTCCACCGTTGAAATCCTAATCCCTTGAGCCCATTAGCCTCCTGGTGACAGCGGGAAGCCGTAGAGCTCTATTCGAGGTTCATCGGTATCGAATCGAGGTGTGATCCACCTCACCGCCGGAGCTCCGCCACCAAGCTCGACCTTGGTCTCCCGGCGAGCGTCTCGCCTCCTTTCTTTTCCATTTTGTAGCCTTAGCCTTAGCAAGTGTAGCTCTGCAACATGTTTTGATTCCTTAGCTTCGTTCATCGTAAATTCGCAAATCATCCCACGACGGAGCTCCGCTCCGCCACCGTGTTACGCCTCATCCACCCGTTGACTCGGCTCACTGCCACCTCCATTCTCTTTCCCTTCACTCCGTCACTCCGCTCCACTCCTCCATCACCCTCGATCTCGCCCAGATCGAGCGACCCGAGCTCCCTTCTCCGCCGCTCGCCGGAGCTCTACGCCCGAGCCACCACTCGCCTCCATTGCACCATCTGAGGACACCCGTAGCTTTGCCTGGTTTTTGTGCGACTAACCCCGCAGGTCATAGCCAAGGAGAAGGCTCTATCGAGCCTCGACGTTCCAGGGAGCAGCTGCCCAGGTCATCTCCGCCGTCCCGATGCTCCACGCCATCTCAGGCTCGCCTGAGACCCCCATTCGACGCGGAATGGCCCCAGGATCGTTTTTCCCTTGATCCTAGGGCCGGAGGACACGAGAATCGGCCGCCATCATCACTCGAAGCAACCCCCAGGCCGAGTTCTTCCACCGTCCTCGAAGGCCGTCCGATGACGAGCACACACCAGGTTCACCCTCAGTCGTTGGATGATAGTGAGCAGTAGCCGTTGGATCTTCATCGACGATCTAATCACAGCTGTTGAAGGCGAACCGTAATCGCGCCACCAGGGAGCGCCACGCGCCAAGTGAAGTCATCTCCGCCGTACGCTCCCGCACAAGGCCTGGGTATTTTGCACTCTTAACCATGGCCCTTTTTGTATTTAGTTTATAGTCCTAAAACTTTAATTTTCAGTTCAAAAAGTTTTGTAATAATTGCAAGTAGACCCCTGAACTTTCCAAATTTGCATTTCAGTCCTCGGCCACGTCACCTCATGTGACTGGGGTACGTGTTTTTGGGTATTTTGCATTTTTGGTCCTGAACTTTATGTATTTACAGTTCTACCCCTGTGCGTCGTGATTTAAATATATTTTTGGGATAATTACACTCTTGTCCTATCGATTTTTATTATTTGCAAATATACCCCTGCCAGGCTTAGTATTGTTGTATGTTTGTCTTATTTATTTCATGCATCATTAAAGTTCCAAAAAAATCCATAAAAAATTATTTTAAGCTCCTGTGAACTTGTAGTTTCACGCCATCATTTTTATTTTGAATTTCGTTGCATTTTAATATTTATTAAAAATCAAAACTTGCATTTCAGTAGTGTCTATCTTAGAAAATACCAAAAAAAATATTAAAACACCTCGAAAAATCCCAAAAAAATTACCTACTATCTATTTTATTGTATTCTAGTGTCAGTTCAAAAATCACTAAAAATCTCAAAACAAAAACCTTAAAAATTAGAAAATACTTCAAAACTTCAGAAAAATCTAAAAATCAAAGAAAAATCCTAAAAATATAAACAGCAGCTTCCCTATTTCATTGTCTTTAGTTTAAAATTAATTTGGGGAAATTTTGCCACTGTTTACTATTTTTCATTCCCATTTTAATTTCGACCAGAACCTTGCTCACTTTTTCTTGTATTTCCTCTATTAAAAGTACCGAAAACTTTCTGAAAAACCCCAAAAATCACAAAAATAGTTAAAAATCATAAAAAGACCAAAAACATTTAACTCCCTGATTTTTGACTATTTTTACCTATTATTATAAATACATTCTCCCCTCTTACCTTACCTCGTATATATACATTCTATTATTGAAAAAGAAAATACAAAAATATAAAATATAAAAAGAAAGTATAAAATCAGAAAATCTAAAACTAAAATACAAAAATTAAAAATTAAAACTTAAAAATTAAATACAAAAATATAAAATCAAAAACCCACAAAAAAATCCATATTGGCTAAGTAGTTCATTAGTCATACGCCTTGACTTTTTGTCTACACTCTACACCCTTGCCTCCTGTGATCGATCCCTACTTGCTTGCCATTGTACATTTGTAGTAGGGTATAATAAATTTTAATCCTTGCTCTTGATTGTTTGATTAATTGTGTGGGTTAATTGTTGACAAACGGGAAGGCTTGAGTAGTCGCCTCAGCGACAGTGAGTCTGATTTGTCAGACCACTATTTAGCGGCTCTCGCATTTTCGTTTTTCAAATGGCACCGTTGCCGGGGAGCATCGGCTTGTAGAGTAGACTTGTATCTGATTACTTGCTTAGCCATTTCTGACTTGTTTGATTTCATTGTATAGTTGTTTTTGAATTGTCTGACATTTCTTCTTGTTTTCTTGTGAGGAACCACAGACCAAGGAGGATGGCCTAGGGGATCTTGAGCAGCCTTGGGAGGAGGAGCCAGCTATTCTACCCTAGCTGGCAGGAGAGAGTAGGAGAACTTATGTGTGAGAGAGAGATAGTTTTTTCTTATTTTTGGTGAGAGAGAGAGACATTTGATAAATTTGTAATAATACAGGTACCCTGGACTTTGGATACTCGGGCCCAATTTCCAAGTGTCTGTTCACTTGGGGGTTCACCACAGTTTTGACGTGTTTTCACCGCTGTCATTTTCCGTTTTTGATTTATTTTTCTTTTCTTTTGTGGAATGAGCCCTTAGTCTTTAGGCTTGCTTGATCGAGTAAATTAGGTACAAACCCCCTAATAAACATTGCATGTACCTATAGTACGATTTGGACTTGGTTTAATTTAAACAGTCGCCTTATCGTCTTCAAACCTACGCGCCGCGAGCCCACCCTGTCAAGCGCTACTCCTGAACTCGATGTGTCGAGAAGAGGAGGGGTGAGCCTAGACCAGATCCTTGGATTGAGGATCGGTGGCCAACTTGTGGTTCTTTACGCTAGCAATTACCTGCTTAGGATGATTTCCGTGTGCATATCAGCATATAGATTAGGTTTAAAAATTCCTGTTTTGCATCCCGCATGGAGAGAGCTGGGAGTCACTGTAAGTCTTCTATCTTTGCATTCATCATCTAGGCACTAAGGTGAGATTTCCATCTTAGTACCAACTTGCATTGGCTTTTGCAACTCTTCTCCCTCTGTGTTTGGAACAAATAGGAACCAAAGAAAATACAAAAACGTTAGGCGCTTGTATTGAATTTACTCAAAACAAGTGATAACACAAAAAAATTAAAAAAAAGAGACTGCCATGGGGGTGATGTGCCTTCAAAACCAAGAGCAAATTTTTGAAGAATCTTTTGATGAAGAGGACATCATCGAGGAATTCTGTCAGGATTTGAGAGAAGAGGCAGAACAGAGTATGGTAGACACCGAACAGTTGAAAGAATTGCCACCTACACTAATAGCTGAGGTCACTTCTGAAGCAGCTCAGACCCTGCTGAAACCTTTGCCCTCCAACATGAAATATGCCTTACTTGCGGGAGAACCGAATATGTACCCGGTCATTATCAATGCACATCTGATCAAAGACCAAGAATCTCGTCTGATGGAGGTTCTTGAACGCAACCGCAAGGCGATAGGCTGGAAAACTTCTGATCTTCATGGGATCAATCCATCACTATGCTCGCATCGCATCTTTCTGGAAGAAGATTGCAGGCCCTCTCGAGAACTTCATAGAAGATTAAATCCAAAACTGCGGGAGGTTGTTATGAAAGAGATCAAGAAGTGGTTGATGCGGGATTTATTTATCCCATCTCCGACAGCAAATGGATGAGCCCTCTGCATGTTGTGCCGAAGAAATCAGGATCACCATTGTGAAGAATGACAAAGGAGAGGAGATCGCAAACAGAGTACCCACTTCTTGGCGAGTGTGCGTGGACTACAGAAGACTTAACCTCGATACCAAGAAGGACCACTTCCCTTTACCCTTCATCGACCAGATCTTGGAGAGATTGGCTGCGAAGGAATATTTCTGCTTCTTGGATGGATACTCTGGGTATAATCAAGTTGCTATTGCTCCTGAAGATCAAGAGAAGATCACGTTCTCCTATCCTTTTGGTACATATGCCTTCAGACGGATGCCGTTCGGGCTGTGCAACGCCCCTGCCACATTTCAGAGGTGTATGCTTGCAGTTTTTGCTGATATGGTGGGCAACTTTCTCGAGGTCTTTATGGATGATTTTTCGATCTACATGGATTCATTTGATCAATGTCTGGATTATTTAGACCGAGTCTTACGGAGGTGCTGCGAAGTCAATCTTGTGCTCTCGTGGGAGAAGAGCAGCTTCATGGTGACCGAAGGAATCGTGCTGGGTCACGTTGTTTCTAAACGTGGTATGGAGGTTGACCCAGCCAAGGTGGACGTGATTTCCAAACTTGAGACACCTACAACCATCAAGCAAGTCAGGTCATTCTTGGGCCATGTCGGTTTTTACCGACGATTCATCAAAGATTTTAGCAAACTAGCCAGACCGTTGACTGAGTTGCTCGGCAAGGAGAATGAATTCATTGTAGATGACCGTATGCTCCTTGCCTTTAATCAGTTGAAAGAACTCATCACACAGGCCCCTGTCTTACATCCACCGATTTGGACTCAACCCTTCGAGATAATGACCGACGCGTCAGATTATGCCATCGGAGCTGTACTTGGACAGAGGAAATATAATGTACCATTTGCGATTCACTACGCTAGCCGAACGCTCGACGAAGCCTAGAGAAACTACACTGTCACTGAAAAGGAGCTGCTAGCGGTAGTCTTTGCCCTGGAAAAGTTCAGATCCTACCTCCTGGGATCCAAAGTAATTATTTACACTGATCATTCGGCCATTCGGTATTTACAGCAGAAGAAGGACACCAAACCATGTCTCATTTGGTGGATCCTTCTCCTCCAGGAATTTGACTTGGAAATCAAAGATAAACCTGGGGTAAAGAGTGTGGTGGCCGACCATCTGTCAAGGCTTCCTGAGCCGGAATCTCCTGAGTTGAACCTGCAGCCGATCACAGAGACCTTTCCAGATGAGGCAATTCTGTATGTCACCTCGCTTCCTTGGTATGCAGACATCGTGAATTATCTGGTGACCAAGAAAATCCCACAGGATTGGCCTAAGTTGAAAATAGACAGATTGTTGTCTAAAATCAATTTCTACCAGTGGGAGGATCCGCATTTGTTTCGTAAGGGAGCATATTGTATCTGGAGAAGGTGCATTCCTCAGGATGAAGTTCCAAGTGTCCTCGCTTTATGTCATGACCAAGATTCTGGAGGACATTATTCAGGAAAACGAACGACAACAAAAGTTCTTCAAAGTGGCCTCTGGTGGCCTTCATTATTCAAATATGCAGATGATTATGTCAAATGCTGCACTGACTGTCAGAAGATGGGAGGAACCATAGGAATGAGAGATACAATGCCTCTGAAATACATTCAGATCTCAGACGTCTTCGACGCATGGGGCATCAACTTTATGGGCCCGTTTCCCAACAGTCAGGGCTATGAATATATTCTGCTTGCTATCGATTATGTAAGTCGCTGGGTGGAGGCTATTCCCGTCCGAACCGCCGACAGTAGGAATGTCTGTCGATTCTTGAGAGATCACATCATAGCACGGTTCGGGATTCCCAAGATTCTTATATCTGACGGGGGTAGTCATTTCATAAACAGAGAGGTGAAGAAGCTGACCCAAGACTTCTGCATTGAACATCGTGTTGCTTCACCTTAGCACCCGCAGTCCAATGGCTTAGCTGAATGTTCAAATATGGAGATCAAGACAATTTTACAGAAGCTTGTGCGTCCAGATCGCAAGATATGGTCTCAGCTGCTTGATTCCGTTCTTTGGGCTTATAGAACAGCGTACAAGTCACCCTTGGGAATGTCTCCCTACCGCCTTGTGTATGGCAAGCCATGTCATTTGCCCGTTGAACTCATTCACAAATCTTTATGGGCCATTAACATCTGTAATTTGGACTCCAAGCAAGCAGGAAAGAACAGGAAAGTGGATCTGAACAGATTACTAGAATTTAGAGATTATGCATATGACAACAACCTGATATACAAGGAGAAGGTCAAAACATGGCATGACAAGCATATCCGCTGGAAGTCCTTCGATCCAGGTCCGAAGGTGTGGTTGTTTGATGCGAAATTAAAGATCTTTCCAGGCAAATTGAAGAGTAAATGGACTGGGCCGTTTATGGTTAGGCAGATGCGTGACAACGGAAGTGTATTGATATCCAATCTGTTAGCTGACGCACAACCATTTGTAGTCAATTGACAGCTTCTGAAGCCATACCTAGAACATGATACATTCATGGCTGTCGTTGACTCGATTCAAGTAATCTACAAGGATGAGCCGGATATCTCCAAAGAGGCAGAAGAAGGCCAAGCAGAGCGAAACATTTTTGAATGACTTTTCTTCTTTTCTTCTTTTCAATCTCTTTTATCCTCTTCTACCGACATGATGCCATCCCTTTCATCATTGCTACACTTAGGATGTACTTTATCCTAAGTATAGGGGGATGCACATCCCGAGTTGTTCATACCCACTTTCATCTCTTTTCTTCTTTTCTTATTTTCTTCTTGGGATTTTTACCCGGCAGACCCTGTAATCTTTTGCAATTACCGCTACGACCTATGAAACATCCTAATTCCTCTCTCGACCTTGTAAACTTGCTAACCCTTACCTCACAGACCCTGTGGTTAACGCCCATCCATTTGGTCGTTAAAACTGACCGGATTCCGTTACATTTTTCTTTTATATTAGGGATTTTTGCATCCATAATCCCCTCCGCCCATACGCCTCCGCTGCTCGAAGCCTCGCTACCTCCCTTGCTCCCCCGCTGCCTCCCCTGCTCGGCCTTCGCCCCGCCGGCCCTCGCCCGAAGCCCCCCTCTGGCCCCCGCACCTGCTCGAAGCCCCCAGCTACCCACGCCGTTCGAAGGTCTCCCTGTTCCCATGCCGCTCGAAGCCCCCCTCTCTCCTCAGCTTCGCCTCCCCTGCTCCCTCCCGAAGCCCCAACCCCCTCCCATCGCCTCCCCGCATCTGCCCGAAGCTCCCCCGGCCCCCGCCCGAAGCCCCGCCGGCCCCCGCCCGAAGCCCCACCCGGCCATCTGCTCCCCTGCTCGCACCCCCCTCCCCGCACCAACACCGACCCCGAAGCCGTCCCGGCCATCTCCTTCCCTGCTCCCCACTCCCCCCAGCAGCACCGCCCCCGAAGACCCGACCCCCGCCCATCGCCTCCCCTGCTCGCAACCCCCCCCAACACTGGCCCCGAAGCCCCGACCCCAGCCCATTGCCTCGCCTGCTCGCCCCCCCCACCCCGCACCAGCGCCGCCCCCGAAGCCTCGACCCCCGCCCATCGTCTCCCTTGTCGTACTCCTCCCCCACCCCGCAAAATCCCTTTTTACTACATTTCCAAGAAAAAGGCATGTCGTCCCTTCTTCTCTTTCCTCCGATCAAAATGCAACGGCGACATGCATGACGAGCGATGGCGGGCTCTTCACGTGGTCGTGTTCTTCACGTGGGTGGATCAGGCGGCGGGTTTCTCCTCTGTGCGGGCGGAGGAGCGGCGGAGAGGGGAGGAGCTCCTACGGAGGAGGAGGGCGATCAACTGGTGGCGGTGGTTTCTTCTCCAGGAGGCTAGAGATGGCATGGTCAACGGTGGACTACAGGAGAAGATGATGAAGATGGGTGCTGTGGAGGTGGGCGGGAGGCTTTGGTAAAGAAGTGGTGAGCGACACACGAGGAGGTGCGGGCTTCAAGCTCCTGGCGATGGGAGGCTGGAGTCGATGGCGACTGTTACACAGGTGAAGGTTGAACGGAGGTGGGTCACAGTGGCAGCAGAAGTGAAGAAGATTGGCGACGGATGGTGAGCTTCGAGTTCCTGGAGGAGGGGATGGTCCTGGCGAAAGGGGACAGTCGTCGATGGCGGTGGCGATGTTGTCCTACTTTTTTTTCTCTTTTTATGGCGGTGGCGATGTTGTCCTCCCAGTTGCACTTGAAGGAAATCTTGTAGATGAGGGAGGATAATTGTTTTTTATTTCTTGATTATTTTTAGCCGTCGGATCACAGATTGGTTAGATTAACTCATTTTTAACTCACAGAAGTTAACTTTAGATGTGTAAATTTAAAGGTAGGGTTCATGGGGTAAGACGGAGCAAGTTTACAGGGTCGAGAGAGGAATTAGGATGTTTTAGAGGTCGTAGCGGTAATTGCAAAAGATTACAGGGTCTGCCGGGTAAAAATCCCTTTCTTCTTTTCCTTTTCTATCTTCTGTATCTATCAAACAGGTGTCACCCCCTTGTAGACAGTCTTCTATACTTAGGACGTACTTTGTCCTGAGTATAGGGGGGTGTGCACCCCGAGTTCTCGTTCTATTCTTTTCGATCCTCTCCATTGTCTCCTCTTCTTGTCTATACTTAGGGATATCTTACCCTAAGTATAGGGGGAGACAATCTGAGTACGATCTGTTCATTCCCACCCTTAACCTTCCCTGCCTTGTGTACAATCTGCTATACTTAAGATTATTTGATCCTAAGTATAGGGAGGACGATCAACTTCTTATTGGTTCATTCATTCCTTTATTTATTCTTTAGACTTGCCTATACTTAGTACGAGTTATGTCTTCTCTTTTCTCTCTGGTTTATGAGGACATAACTCAAGCTAAGTATAGGGGGATCGTATATACTGTGTATATACTTTAACCATAACTCGTACTTTCGTATTTTCTTAATAATATGGCTAATTATTCTTTAAAAACCTTAATAAAAAGATGTTATCATTCCTTAAATTCTTTTTGTATCTACTGATTAATAGATCAGGTGAAAACATTTTTTGCAAAATGTTTGAAAAATAGTTTGAAAACCCTTGTGAAAAAAATCTTTTGAAAACTATTTGGAAAACGTTTTGTTACATGTTTTCGACCTTTGCAAAAACATTTTGATTGTAAAATTATTTTCTTTGTATGAAACAAAAATGTTTGAAAAATGATTTGCAAATGGTTTGAAAAATGGTTGCAAAAATATTTGAAAAATCTATACATACTGTTTGGAAAACCTTTGCAAAATGATTTTCAAATGTGTGTACATGTGTGTAAAATTGTTTGTAAAAATTATTTGGGACTATAGTTTTCAAAAACTGTTTGAAAAACCGTTTGTCAAATAAGTTTGAGGAATACTTACATCACACCAAAATCCACTGTGTATATACTTATAAAATTGACCATTGACCCTTGTAAATTCTTAAAAACCACTTCTTGTAAATATAAGAAGCACTTCCGTGTAAATATTTGTACCTAGTTTTCAGCCAAAATCTTTTTGTTTTCAAAAATGCCAAAAACATTTACAAAATTTAAAACCCCAAAACATTTGAAAAATCTTTTTGAAAAATCTAAAAAAATGCATATGCATCATCATCTTTTCAAAAACCCATAAAAAGTTCAAAATCTTTGAAATTTGCATCACAAAAATATTTTCTGCATCGCATTGCATAGCATGAGCATTTTTCGGATTGAGTTTGATAGTTGAACTAGTCTAAATAAAATCCGAAGATTGGAGCTTGGTTGGACCTTAAAATCTACCTAATAACAGGAACCTTATAGGAATTGGGGTTGAGGTACTTCAGGTCTAGTTGACTTAATTCTTTGAGGATCACGAGACTTGGTTCAATGGATTCTTGACTGCCTAAGTAGAGTATTTCGGAGCACACACATGACTCTTGTTGATAATGACCTAACTTGGACACTTGCACCTTTCACATGGCTCAACTCAGTTGGAGTGGTGAGGAGGTTGGATTTGCCGGTATGAGACACACACAGGTGGAAACATTTATCCTCCTTTAGGGAGGGAAGTGTGCCCCAACCCGTCCAGTAATGATGAGTTTCAAGGATAGGAGATCGTGGGTTGCAATAAAGCTTCAAAAGAGGGATAGTCTACTGGTTCAAGAGGAAAAACTCCCTATGTAAATGCTGCTGTATAGTATTAAAAAAATACAAAAGCAAAAACTCCAAAAAAAAAATGGACAAGCCTGTACAAAAATAAAAATGCCTGTCGGAGTGTACATATGTTGTAAAGTCAATAAGCAAGCTTGAGTTCCAAAGTCAAATATGTGAGCCTGCAGCTGGATGACTTGATTACACTGGTCTTGCATCCCAGGATAGGTAGCTACACTGGCTACCGTCCATTCTTCTCTTCACCCCCTCCTCTTGGGCTGGTTGCCACTTGAACTTAGAAGGGAATATCCTGCTCCTTGAGGAATGAGTTGTTGGATTGGGGAATCATTGGGTTGTCATATTGGAGAAGTCAGTCTCTTTGTCATTTCAGTTGGGGAGAGCCACCATCACTTACATTGTACGAGTCAGATTCATAGTCGTAAGGGTTTGCGTATGAGTTGAAATATTTCTGACCTGGCTATTGAGGAGACTTGAGCAGAGTTTTGGGATTCTCAGGGACTGTTGGATTTCAAATCCGGTTCTCACTAAGGTTCCGCCCGCACTAAAATTTCAAAGGTCTAACTAAGGCTCCAAACTTTGATTTTGTGAAGACAAGTTTGATAATTAAATTTAATCCAAGTTCTTCTTTTTCTTTTCTTTCTTTCTATTTTTGCACTTATTGCATAAGTGTTTGCTAGGGACTAGCAAAGGTAAAGTATAGGGGGATGATGAAGTCACATTTCATCATCTTTATTCTATCATTTTGGCATCAAAAATCCTAGCAAATGCGTGTAAATAGCATCAAATCCATAATCTTAGCATTCATGCATGTGCATCCACATAGTGTATAAAATACTGTATTTAAAGCCAAAATTATAGAATAAATAAAATAAAAGAAAAGTATAAAATATTGTAAATATTTTATGACCCGAAACCCCGAGACCTAGGCATCTTGATGAATAGGTCGATAAGGAATAAAGTAGGGGGAGATAAGAGTAAAAATACAATGAAATTCCTTCATTCTTTATTCATTTTAGGACCTATTTTTGGTTCCAATTTTTATACCTCAAATAAAGAAACTTTGTACATGAAATTATGGATAATTAAATAAATAAAAATATAAAATTGATTTCACTAAAAAATAATGTACAGATAAAAAGTTATGGTCTGAATAAGATTCCAAAACTCAAACTTCCCAGACCTGTATCTTGCAAACAAAAACTCGAAATATACCAAACTCACCTTTAATTATATATAGCATAAAATAATCTATTTAATGGAGGTAGTTTCGTATTTTTCGGAGTTACGGTTTGAAAGTTGAGTTTTGGACCCTTGTAGTATACTTGTACAGATTAAAATATTCATTTTATTCTTTATTCATTATTTTTATAATTTTATATTCTTATAATTTTGTAAATATTACTTATACTATATTTGTGTATTAAAATCCAAATAAAAAAACTTAAATAAAACTCAAAATAAAAATACTTGTATATACTATACATAGGTATAATACCTATACTTATACCTGTACATTATATATCTTTATTTTATTAAGTATATAAAATATATCAGAAAAATAAAATAAAAATATAATTAAGTGTATAAAAGTATTCTATAATTTTATAAAATAAATACACATGAATAAAGGAATTAAAATCACAAAATAAAAATAAAATACTTAAATATATAGATAACATACCTATAAAGGGTATAAAGGGAAACTCGTAATTAATACACATCATAAAAATAATTAAAAATTACCATAAATTACTAAATAAAATATTAAACATTTTTTGTTAAATAACCAAAAACTAAATAAATCATTTTCTATTTTGAAATTAATTTCAAGGCATTTCCAGGATGTTTTTCCTGGTTGGTCCACGTGGACCAACCAGGTGGCCGGGCTCGTTGACCGAGGTCAACGGCCTGACCTTCCTCCTGGCCTGTGTCAGAGATAGGTTTTGTCCCATTTTCACCCATTTTTCGAGGACATCTCTTTCACCCTTTGATGATGGTGTCTTCTTGACTTCTCTTCCCCTTGCATCGATGATACACGCCCAAGGATTGCCTTGGTGCGTGGATCACTGGCGCGCCTCATATCCCTCGATCTACACGCCCTCTCCACTCGGCAGTAAAACCCTACAAAACGAAACCCCCGACCTCCCTTCTCATTTTGATCCCTCTTCCACCGTTGAAACCCTAATCCCTTGAGCCCATCAGCCTCCTGGTGACAGTGGGAAGCCGTAGAGCTCTATTCGAGGTTCATCGGTGTCGAATCGAGGTGTGATCCACCTCACTGCCGAAGCTCCGCCACCAAGCTCGACCTTGGTCTCCCGGTGAGCGTCTCGCCTCCTTTCTTTTCTATTTTGTAGCCTTAGCCTTAGCTAGCGTAGCTCTACAACAGGTTCTGATTCCTTAGCTTCGTTCATCGCAAATTCGCAAATCATCCCACGGCGGAGCTCTGCTCCGCCACCGTGTTACACCTCATCCACTCGTTGACTCGACTCACTGCACCTCCATTCTCTTTCCCTTCACTCCGTCGCTCCGCTCCACCCCTCCATCACCCTCGATCTCGCCCAGATCGAGCGACCCGAGCTCCCTTCTCTGCTGCTCGCCGGAGCTCTACGCCCGAGCCACCACTCACCTCCATTGAACCATATGAGGACACCCGTAGCTTTGCCTGGTTTTTGTGCGACTACCCCCGCAGGTCAGAGCCAAGGAGAAGGCTCTATCGAGCCTCGACGTTCCAGGGAGCAGCCGCCCAGGTCATCTCCGCCGTCCCGACGCTCCACGCCATCTCAGGCTCACCTGAGACCCCATTCGACGCGAAAGGGCCCCAGGATTGTTTTGCCTTTGATCCTAGAGCCGGAGGACACGAGAATCAGCCACCATCATCACTTGAAGCAACCCCCAGGTCGAGTTCTTCCACTGTCCTCGAAGGCCGTCCGATGACGAGCACACACTAGGTTCACCCTCAGCCATTGGATGATAGTGAGCAGTAGCCGTTGGATCTTCATCGACGATCTAATCACGACCGTTGAAGGCGAACTGTAATCGCGCCACAAGGGAGCGCCACGTGTCAAGTGAAGTCATCTCCGTCGTACGCTCCCGTGCAAGGCCTGGCTATTTTGCACTCTTAACCCTAGCCCTTTTTGTATTTAATTTATAGTCCTAAAACTTTAATTTTCAGTTCAAAAAGTTTTGTAATAATTGCAAGTAGACCCCTGAACTTTCCAGATTTGCATTTCAGTCCTCGGCCACGTCACCTCACGTGACTGGGGCACGTGTTTTTGGGTGTTTTGCATTTTTGGTCCTGAACTTTATGTATTTGCAGTTCTACCCCTGTGCGTCGTGATTTAAATATATTTCTAGGATAATTGCGCTCTTGTCCTGCCAATTTTTATTATTTGCAAATATACCCCTGCCAAGCTTAGTATTGTTGTGTGTTTGTCTTATTTATTACATGCATCATTAAAGTTTCAAAAAATTCCATAAAAAAATATTTTAATCTCCTGTGAACTTGTAGTTTCACGCCATCATTTTTATTTTAAATTTCATTACATTTTAGTATTTATTAAAAATAAAAAACTTGTATTGCAGTACTGTCTATCTTAGAAATACCAAAAAAATATTAAAACACCTCGACAAATCCCAAAAAAATTACCTACTATCTATTTTATTGTATTCTAGTGTCAGTCCAAAAATCACTAAAAATCTAAAAACAAAAACCTTAAAAATTAGAAAATACTTCAAAACTTCAGAAATATCTAAAAAAACAAAGAAAAATCCTAAAAAAAATAAACACTGGTCCTGTAGCTTCCCTATTTCATTGTCTTTAGTTTAAAATTAATTTGGGAAAATTTTGCCACTGTTTACTATTTTTCATTCCCATTTTAATTTCGACCAGAACCTTGCTCATTGTTTTCTTGTATTCCCACTATTAAAAGTACCAAAAACATTCTGAAAACCCCCAAAAATCACAAAAATAGTAAAAAAATCATAAAAAGACCAAAAACATTTAACTCCCTGATTTTTGACTATTTTTACCTATTATTATAAATATATTCTCCCCTCTTTCCTTACCTCGTATATATACATTCTATTATTGAAAAGAAAATACAAAAATATAAAATATAAAAAGAAAATATAAAATCAGAAAATCTAAAACCAAAATACAAAAATTGAAAATTGAAACTTAAAAATTAAATAAAAAAATATGAAATCAAAAAACCCACAAAAGAAATCCATATTGGCTGAGTAGTTCATTAGACATACGCCTTGACTTTTTGTCTACACTCTACACCCTTGCCTCCTGTGATCGACCCCTACTTGCTTGCCATTGTACATTTATAGTAGGGTATAATAAATTTTAATCCTTTCTCTTGATTGTTTGATTAATTGTGTGGGTTAATTGTTGACAAACAGGAAGGCTTGAGTAGTCGCCTCATGACGTATCCGAAAAATGTCGCTTTTAAGAAGTAGTTTTTATCGTGTCGTGCGTTGTAGGCGGCAATCTGAAACGATCAAGAAAATACCACAAATAATTTATTTAATTTTTAATATCGTGGTTTTATGTTTATTTTACTTGGGCAGGTCCCAAGGTCGATCTCAAGGAGGCAAAGGAACAACCTAGAATTAAGTCTATCAAAGTTCGAGTTCCGTTTTCGAGGCGGTTTTTTTTGGAATTTTTAATGCAATATGAGATGCAAAATGCCAGTTCGGCCTATTTTAGGGACTAAATGTAAATTTCAATCAAACAATGTCCGAAAAATATGAAACTTGGCCACAATGTAAATTATAATGAAATGTGTGCACCGTAATTTTTTTGGAATTTTTGAATGCAATATGAATTTTTTATGGATTTTTAAATGCAAACAAAATGATTTTTAATATTTAATTTTAATAAATATCGAACCTACTTATTTTCAAGGATCAAAATTATCTGAGATCTATCACTAGGTGACGGACCTCAGAAAAATCCTAATCCTCGAAAATGTGGGGTTTAATACCTATTAAAAATTAAATACTAAAATGTGCAAAATGATTTTTACAGGATAAAATATGCATGCAAATGCAAATCTTTTTGGGCACAATGTTAAGAATAATTAACTCCACAAGATGTGATTTTTCGAGAATTGTTAGAGCAACGGTTAGTCAATTATCAATTTCAGAGCAGAAAATGGGTAAAATACACCAATTTTCACAAAACAATTATTTATTAATTAACCGTTCGTCACAAAAATACCCACAACATGTCAAAGCGTAGAGAATTAATTAACCAACATCATGCTATTTCTGGATTAATAAAATAATGTAGAAAGGTTCAAAACTAAGGGGGAACACAGGGGTGCAAATGCAAATATAATATAAATAAATAGAAAATGCAACTGGGGGGGGGGTTGTGTAATTACCGAGAATCTGGGGGTGACTTCTGCAAATATTCCAAGTGGTACGTGCCAGGCACGTGCCCTTAGAGGCAGGAGATCAGGCGCAAATAAGGGAAACTCCGGGGGTGCTGTGCGCAAATAACCCCGCGGTCACGTGCGGGGCACGTGACCCGGGGGCTGATGTCAGGTGACGTCCCCCGCCCCACGTGCTACGCACGTGGCGGGGTCTCGGCCCTGGAGGCCGGGGGCGAGTGCGGCGGAGGGAGCTGGGCCGGGCGGAGGATTGGCTGGGCGCCGCCGACTGCGGAAGATGGGCGGAGCCGGCGTTGAGGTGCTGGACGAAGAAGATAGCAGTGGCTGGCGATGGCGCAGTGGAGAAGACGGGGCTGGCGGCTGCTGTCGGTCGGCAGCGTATGCGTGGCTGAAGCGCGAAGAAGAAGGCGGTGACGTGGGGCGGCATGGACGATCGGGGAAGGGCGGAGCAGGCGGTGGTGGCCGACGCACGGCCGTGGGGCGTCGAGGGCGCAGCAGCGGCGACGGAGGAGTCGGTGGTGGCGGCTGGTGTAGTGGGTGTCGGAGAAGACGAAGTCGAGGCGGACGACGTGGAATGGCGAAGGAGCAGGCGAGAGAGAGAGGGGGAGAGAGAGAGAGGGAGGGAGAGTATACCTGAAGAGGTCGGGCTTAACGGCGTTGGGCGGCCGGAGTGAGCAGCGGTGCTCGGGGCGGAGCTGCGACGAGGGGTTGGCGTCCTCGGATCACGCCGGAGACGAGGGGCTCGCGGTTGTCACGACCGGAGGCGATGCTCTGCGATGAAGATCAGCGGATGAAGTTGGCGGTTATGGTCGATGGGTTTAAATAGGAGAGGGGAGGTGCCGGAGATGGAAGGAGATCGGGGGCGATGGGGGATCGGCCGAGGGATTCGACGAGGGTGTGATCGCGGGGATTGATTTGATGGAGATGCACGGGGAGGCGGTGCGAGATACGCGGCGAGAAACGCGGGGCGGCGGAGCTTTGATTTGGGAAAGGGGGGGCCGGAGGAAGATGACGCACAGGCGCCGTCCGATCGCGCGTGATCGGATGGCGCCTGTCGCGCCACGTGGCGGCACAAGGCGAGAGGAGGTGACGCACATGCGTGGCGCGTGCCTGGGAGGCACGTGCCTCGCACGTGCGGTTTTAATTATTTTTTTTATTTTTTTATAAAACGAATATCTAATAATGCCAAAAATGGCTGACACGTGGCGGCACCAGGTGCGGCCACGTGTCAGCACCAGAAAATTCCGAAAATAAATATCTTGTAAAATCGAAAATAAATAGTAAATGACCTCGGATCGAAAAACTTTCTTCACAAAAATTGCTCGTCTCGATGAGATCTACAACTTTCATGAAGACATCAAAACCAAAATCGATCATTTGCACAAAGTGAATTTTTGGGGTATCCTATGTACATAGAATACCTTAATTTTGGGGTTTTGTAATTTTTATGTCATTTTTTTTATCAGATAAAAATCCGGAAAAATTACGGTAAAATCAGAGATAAATAAAGACACTTAATTCTAATTTTTTTGGATTTTTATTGATTAAGAAAATATATACATAAAATATAAGGTCAAAAACCGCGAAAATATACAATGTACAAAAGAGGCCCAAAACCCAACTTTCACATATGAGCTCCGATTCACTTGAACTTGGTCTTGTTTTGAAGGTAATTGAATGTACATTAGTTCAAAAGTTAGTAGGATTAAATCAGACACTGGATGGGGAAGATATATGGCTTTTAATCCGAAAATCCTGAAATTAGGGTTTGGGTTTTTGGTCCACTTATTTGGGTTAGTTATTTTTTTGTATTTTTTTTCTTTATTCTTGTTAGTGATATGTACACAATGGAAGTGGTTTTGAGTTATTCGGAGTTAGCATGAATGTGTTAAAAATCTGGGAAGTTAGGCTTATTTACAGGTCATTTTGGCTTGGATTTTTGGCTTCTTATTTTGTGCAGATTTTTGTGCTAAAATGCAATTCTTATGGAAACATGCATGAATGCTAATTATGCAAAATAGATGCAAGAATGCTGTTGATTTTTAGGGTTTTGAGCTTAATAAATGAGATTTAGAGTGATGAATACGAGATTCATCATCCCCCTATACTTAAACCATGCTCGTCCCTGAGCATCAAAAAGAAATGCCATGAGGTGAAATGAGATTGGGTTCCATTCCAAGACCATGAGCTGAAGGTGAAAGTGAACCTAAACTCAACCTTTGGATTATTTGTGTGTCGGAACTTCTGTGAGACTTAGAATTTTAAAATCAACAGTCCTCGAGTTCTACAAATCATTGCTTACAGTTTCAGCTCAGAAGTCATCTTAGATCAATCCTCTTCCCAAAGTATACCCTATGAACATTGAATAACCGACTCTTGTGCGTGAAAGGTTTTTAGCTCTTCCCACTTAGAATGCCGGACTACCGCGCAAACCTCCTCTCTAATAACTCGTCCTCGGGGAGTCAGGTATTTCCTTCTAAGGTCTGTCGTGCTGTGTTCACAATCGAATTGGGGGGAGAAGTTAGAAGAATGAGAAAAGAACTGGAGGGTGATTAGTGTAGTTCACCTCTCCTTGTGAAGCTGGCCAGTGTAGCCGAGTCTCCACCAAGATCTGCAGGTTTCTTGAAGCTTGGACCTTTTTGATCAGATTTTATTTGGTAGTTGCTTCTTTGTTATTTGGAATTTTTGGTGGTTCTGCTTGGATCTTGTTTTGCCCCTACGGATATAGCATCTTTTGTTTCCGTACATTTTTTGGGGTCTTAGAAAAAATTGTGCCCAGTCGTCCATCCCTTTTCCGAAGCTTTATTTCAACTCGTACTCCGGTCTTTAGATTTCCACGCTACCAGAAAAGAAACTCACACAGTTTTCCAACATATGTTTGAGTTGAGCTAAGTGCATAGTGTGAGAGTACAAATTAATTCCTTATTCCAGAGTTGTACCCAGAATGAAGAGACCAGGTTAGACACTAAGAGTCAAACTCTGTGCATTGTTATGTGGAACTCAAAGAATTAAGTCAAAGACCTGAAGACTCTAAAATCCTATTTCTCGGTGAAGTTCCTCTGAGGATTAGGTGGATTAAGGTCAAGTCCAGACTACTCTCGGTTTCGGCTCATAACTCGGTTCAGAACCCAAAGACTTTTCACATATGCAAATGCGATGCTTGATGAAATGCGAGTGTGTGAAATGCAGACACATTTTTTTTATTTTGATTTTTTTTGTATGCAAAAATGAATAAGAAGTCATTTTTTTTCAAAAATTTTGGGCAAAGTCAGTGTTAGTAGCAAAACTTCTTTTTTTAGAAAAATTACCCCCCCTATAAATACATATAGACTTATACGCAAGTACGAGGTATGGCTAAAATATATACAAAGTATATATACAGACCCCCCTATACTTAGCGAGTGCTGTGTCCTCAAAGCACAAGAAGCGTAAAGAAGACATAGCTCGGGCTAAGAGTAAGAGAGAGAAAAAGAACAAGATTTACAAAATCGCCCCCCTATACTTAGACTGTGAATAGTCTAAGTATAGAAGAAGAGCGGAAAAGAAAAGAAAAAGAAATGAAGCGGTCAGGGTATGTGAATGAGGAGAGTATATACGGGTGGGTGTCGGTTCCCCCTATACTTAGGCTCTGGTCAGCCTAAGTGTAGAAGAAGGGTGGAAGCGAGTCGATCTGGAAGAGTATGATATGGGAAATGGAATATACAGATGGCATCGGTTCCCCCCCTATACTTAGGCCTTGACCTAAGTAGAGGAAGAAGTTGTACAAGGGGATCGATGTGGTGGGGAGGGAGGGTGGGTCTGATCTGATATATCGTCAATGTCCTTGCTCTGTGTGAAATAGATGACCTCAACTTGCATTGTATGTTCTTTGGATGATTATATATATGGCTTCAGTAATTGTCCATTCACTGAGAAAGGTTGTGCATCATCTTTGAGTTCTGCAATGTCCACACTTCCATTGGTATGCACATTGATGACAACATAGGGACCCGTCCATTTCGATTTCAGTTTCCCATGAAAGATCTTTAATCGAGCATTAAACAACCAGACTTTCTGCCCAGGGACAAAGGTTTTATCTCGAATGTGTCTACCATGCCATTTCTTGACCTTGTCCTTATAAATCACACTGTTGTCATATGCTCGGTTTCGGATAATAATTAGCTCATTCAGATTTAGGTCTCGACATAATTTCCCAAGGTGACAACTCCAGTTCAACTTTTTGATTGCCCATTCAGATTTGTGAATCAGTTCAGCAGGAAGATGGCAAGGTTTGCCATAGATCATCCTAAAAGGTGAAGTGCCGAGTGGTGTTTTATAAGCTGTCCTATAGGCCCAAAGAACTTGATCCAACAGTTTTGACCAATCCTTCCTATCAGGACGAACCAACTTTTGAAGTATACTCTTCACTTCTCTATTAGAAAATTCTGCCATGCCATTAGATTGTGGATGATAAGGGTTGGCTATTCTATGTTCAAATTTGTACTCCTTAGCCAAAGATCTCATTTCCCTGTTCACAAAGTGGCTACCTCCATCAGAAATCAAAACTTTTGGTATCCCGAACCTTGCAATGATATTATCCTTGATAAACTTACAGACGGTTTTGCTGTCTGTGGTTCGGTCGGAATAGCCTCTACCCATCTAGACAAATAATCAACCGCTAACAAGATGTACTCAAATCCGTTGCTATTGGGAAAGGGACCCATAAAATCAATCCCCCATGCATCAAAAACATCACAGAAAATCATTGGTTGCATAGGCATTTCGTCTCTATAACCAACCGTCCCTCCCATCCTTTGACAAATCGGGCAAGACCGTACAAAATTATTAGCATCACGAAATAAGGTCTGCCAGTAAAATCCACATTGGAGTACCTTGTGTGCGGTTCTCTTTCCCGAATGGTGCCCTCCAGCCTCGAGAGTGTGACAATGTGTGAGGACACTCTGGTATTCTTCCTGAGGAATACATCTTCTCCAGACACAATCCGCTCCTTCATAGAAAAGGAAAGGATCATCCCAATGGTATTTTCTTGAATCCGACTTTAGTTTTTCAATCATTTTCTTTGTCCAACCAGAGGGAACCTTCTTGGAGACAAGATAGTTCACGATGTTGGAATACCATGGGGTTGAATCAATAGTGCAAACAGATTCGTCTGGAAAAGTCTCCTTAATAGGTCCAGTATCAGGATAATCATTTTTCTCAATTCGGGAAAGGTGATCAGCAACAACATTCTTTATTCCAGGTTTATCTTTGATCTCCAAATTAAATTCCTGGATTAACAAGATCCACCTCAAAAGTCGTGCCTTGGCATCTTTCTTATCCATGAGGTATCTAATTGCCGTATGATCTGGGAAAATTGTCACCTTGGAGCCCAATAGATACGATCTGAATTTTTCAAGGGCCCAAACAACCGCGAGCATTTCCTTTTCAGTCACTGTATAATTTTTCTGTGCAGGATCCAATACTTTGCTCGCGTAGTGAATCGCATAAGGGATTCCATCCCGTCTTTGTCCAAGCACAGCTCCGACCGCAAAATCCGATGCATCAGTCATGATCTCAAAGGGAAGAAACCAGTCAGGAGCTTGTAATATCGGCGATTCACATATTTTCTTTTTCAGGAGCTCGAAGGCCTCAAGACACTTGTGATTTACAATAAACTCGGTGTCTTTTCCCAAGAGCTCAGTCAGTGGGCGGGCGATCTTTGAAAAATCAGGGATAAACCTTCGATAAAATCCAACATGCCCTAGAAAAGACCGCACTGACTTGACGTTGGTTGGTGGCTCAAGTTTCTTGATCACATCCACCTTGGCAGGATCGACCTCCATTCCCTTTCTGGAGATGACATGCCCCAACACGATACCCTCAGTCACCATAAAGTGACTTTTCTCCCAGGATAGTACCAAATTAACCTCCCTGCATCTTTTGAGGACTCGGTCCAAGTGTGCTAAACATGTATCAAATGAATCACCATGGACCGAGAAGTCATCCATGAACACTTCTAGGAAATCACCCACCATTTCGGCAAATACGACAATCATGCACCGCTGAAATGTGCCTGGGGCATTACAAAGCCCAAATGGCATGCGCTTGAAAGCGTAAGTACCGAAGGGACATGTAAATGTGGTTTTTTCCTGATCCTCGGGAACAATAGCTACCTGATTGTATCCAGAGTACCCATCAAGAAAACAGAAGAATGCTTTCCCTACAAGTCTCTCCAAGATTTGATCAATAAAGGGCAGTGGAAAGTAATCTTTCTTGGTCGCAGCATTCAGGCGCCTGTAATCGACACAGACACGCCACGACGTGGGTACTCGGGTCGCGATCTCAACCCCCTCCTCGTTGGTGACCATCTGGATTCCCGACTTCTTCGGGACGACATGAAGGGGGGCCACCCACTTGGAGTCAGAAATGGGGTATATGAAACCTGCTTTGCACCATTTCTCTATCTCTTTCTTAACCACTTCCCGAAGATTGGGGTTTAATCTTCTCTGAAATTCACGGGAAGGCCTTGCATTATCCTCAACATAAATTTGGTGCGAGCAGAGAGCAGGGTTGATTCCGACGAGATCCGACACAGTCCAACCGATGGCTCTTCGATTTCATTCAAGGACTTCTAGAAGCTTAGATTCTTGATCCAAGGTTAATGATTAGCTAATGATCACAGAGAATTTATCTTTGGGTCCATTGAGAAATGCATACTTCAGGGTGGGAGGGAGAGGTTTCAGCTCTGGTAGATCTGAATCATCAATCAAATCTGGCTGAAGATCTTTTAAGTCTGGCTCAGTGATTGTTGGTGGGTGATCATTCTGTGATATGCCAGCCACTGATCTTGAAGGAAAGTGAGTCGGATCGCAAATGTAGTGCAGTAATTCAGCCAAAGCCGCGTCCGACTCGTCATTGATTTTTTTCGAAGAGGATGGGATGGACCAGTCCGAAAGGAGTTCTGTGTCATCAAGATTGTACAGGTGTTCAGATTTGTCAGGTAAAAGTTCACCCACTGTATGGCGCATTGTTGTTTCTTCTGATGCGATGGTATCCATGTGAAGATCTGGCAGTTGGTCCCAAGGTCCGGTAGTGCTGATTAGATTACACTCAGATGTTTCAGCCTCTTCAGTGGTGGATTCGGAATCGGGTCTTTGCCATTTTGTTTGTCTCATTTCCAAATCCACTTCTCCATCTAGGGAGCGGAATTTCATCATTCCAGTGCCGTAATCGAATACAGCCTTGGCGGTTCGTAAGAATGGTCTTCCCAAAATGATTTGCGACTCTTTCCACTGGTTCGGGGTTTCCATGTCAAGGACAGTGAAGTCCACTTTGTATTCCGTACCCTCAACCATAATGATAACATTTTTTACTTCTCCCTTAGGTCTTTTAGTAGATTTGTCAGCGAATTGGAGTATAGATAGTGATTTCTGAAGAGGTCCTAACTCCAATCGGTAATATAAGGCTAAGGGAAGAAGATTGATGGAAGAACCATTGTCAAGAAGTGTGCGTGCGAATGCGATACCTCCAATGCGGCTTTCCACATAATGAGCACCCAGATCTCTTTTCTTCCTTGGTAAATGCTGGTTTCTCACGCATTTGGTAGTGGCCACTGTCAGAATATGAGTCTCCACAAATTGGTTTGTTTTCTTTGTACGGGTCCGGGTAGGAGTACATTTCATTTTCAGATATTTCTGGAATGTAGGGTTACTGGCCACATATTGATCAAAGGGCACTTTTACGGTGATGTTTTGTTGACAAAATTTTTCCATCACTGGGTCACTCTGGATATTTTCTTTTGTCTTTCCTTCTTAAGCGCATGGGGAAAAGGAATGGACGCATTTGAGACAGGAGAAAGAGATCCAGAATTATAAATAAGAGCATCTTTATTGAATTTGGAGTTCTTATTACAATCATAATGTTCTGGATTATTATCATGTTGCTGAAATAGTGACAAAGGTATTTTCGCAGCAACTAGAGGTTCAAGGTCCTCTGTCGTCTCCATAGATGCTTTTCCCTTCCTTTGGGCAAAAATCCTCGGGTGTCCTTCGTCTTCATCCTCAGAAGTATCCTCCGGTTGATCTTCTGAGTCATGTTGGTCAACTTCCTTTGCCCGGCTAGGTACGACCACGGTCCTTCCGCTCCTGAGAGACATGGCATTGATATTGTTAAACGAAAGGGTCTCGTGTTCAGATGTGGAAAAGTCTGAGTAATATACCTGATTGTTGTGTTGAGATGATTGAGATTTGTTCAAGCTATTGGGGTTAGATTGAACTTGGGCGGGAATGGCTGTGACTGGGGCAGTCTGTTCTTCCTTCCAACGGGATAGACGATTAACATCTACCCGTAGGTCGTACAGTTCACTTCGGAAGCTGCGAATTTCCTCCAGCATTTGTCTTTGGATATCAATCGAGTCTTCTGGAGGTTTGGATGATCGAGATGCTTGATTTGAAGCTTGATATTGTTGACGATGTTGTTGAGGTTGGTTCTGACGGTTGTGTGGCTGCTGCTGCCTTGAGGGATGATTGTGTTGTGGAGTGGCATTGTAGGAGTTGGATGGACGCTGATATTGCCGACGGTCCCCCAGATTACCCTGTCGGGTATTGTCCTGTGTGTACCAGATGCCGTTTATCTCGAATGTCAGAGGCGGGGCTTCTATGACTGTCTCGGTCGGAGGAGATGACTGCTGGGAAGGTTGGACGTAGGATTGGTCCTGAGTCCATGGTTGCGGTTGTCCAGAGCCTGGTTGCTCTTGGACATGGTGCACATGATAGATTGGGACCGTAGGAGCAGTAGGCATCCCGATCTTGGACACCTTCTCAGTGAGTTCCTCCATTTGTTTTGGAAATTGAGCGAGCCGGTTGTCGATGTCGTTCACCCTTTTATTAATGTGGTCCACAACTGTTAATTTGTCTGTGATGATGTTCATGTTGGGCAGCAAGTCCTCTGTTATTTCTGCGACCGTCTGTTTCCCTCCTTTGGCTTGATAGTTGTTCAGTGAATCAGTGTAAGATCTACTAACAATTTGTGAACGACTAGTCTCCGCCATTTGCTCCAGTATCTTCCAGACGGTATCAGCTCCTCGGGATGTGTAGTTTCCTCCACATGCAGCGCTGACTAATCCCTGAGTCCCGTGGTTAAGGCCAAAATAGAGGGATTGGACCAGGATGTTATTATCTAGGTCATGGCAGGGACATTTCTGCAGCAGATCTTTGAATCTATCCCAAGCATCACAAAGTGGTTCATTTGGCATCTGAGAGAAGCTAGTGATGCGAGTCCTCATTTGATTGGTTCGACTCAAGGGGTAGAATTTTTTTAAGAAGAGGTTCTTGAACCTATCATAGGTGGTCACCGTCACTCCCAAATTTTTCACCCAGTAATCTGCCTTACCCTTTAAGGCGAAAGGTAATGCAGTGAGACGGATATAGTCTTGGCTGACTTGTGGGTGCCTCTGATTAGAACAGATTAGCTCAAAATCACGCAGGAATTCATAGGGTTCTTCATTCAAATTACCATGAAATTGTGGTAATTGATTTATGAAGTGTAGCTTCAGTTCATGGTGAACCTCAGGTTGAGGTGGCTGCAAGTAATTTATGACCCTATATTGCCCGGGATTATATGCAGCCTCCATTGGTGGCTCTTCCTCTGCATTCATTCTTTCCAATTGTGCCCTCATCAAATTTTGCTGCTGCTCAGATGCAGCAAGTCTTGCGAGAATCATTTGCATAGGATCTTCATTTTGGTCATCTTCAGGATTGGTCTTCTTTGGAGGCATTTTTTGTGAAGTCTTCTTTCCACCTTCAGATTGTGAAAAATATGAGTCAATAGATTGAAGAGGATTATAGGATGATAATTCTAGGGGAAGGTGTTCCTGAACCCAAGGTGGTTCTGAGTAAGAGTGCCTCAGAGGATTTGAGATTGGAAAGTTTGTGGTAGTCAGAAAAGGGTTCGCTGAGTCCGAACAGAAATTACCACAATTTTCCATTCTTGAATTTCAAGAGATGGATGTTGATCAAATCAAACACAATACAAAATTCTTTTTCACCAACTCACACAGTGAAGGTCGTAAGAGTTCGACCAATTTTCTTGTCAATTTTAAATGGTGAAAAGACAATCTTATTAGCGAGATGAAATTTCGGATTTGGGCTCTAGCCTTAAGTGTCGTCTCTCGCTCACTGAGAAAAATAGAACATCCAAGGTCGGGGTTACTCTCCCGCAAAATTCTTGATTTTATGGGTTATTTGAGATCAGATATAGTTAGCAGTCTCGATTTTAATGAGGTGATCACTGAAAAATTAGATGAGCACAAATACACGTCTATCGTCCAGTCCCAATTTCCTTTAAAGTTATGTTATAAAACAAGAGAGAGGAATTCGGGAAAAGCTGATGCACGCGGAAAACTATGATGAATGCTCAGTTAGAAGACTTACAGTGAATCCTCGTAATCTCCATGTGAGATGCTAGACAGAATTTAAAAGTTATTCTAAATGATGTGCAAACCGATGAAAAAACCGCACCTAAGCAGAAAGTTCTATTAGCGGGAAGAATTGATTTAAATTTGGCTAAGTTGAACGATCCATGTGCGTCTCAATTAAGTGCAGTGTGGCTTAAGATCCTACGAGCACAAGCAAAAATATAAATGCTCTGAGAGCCGTATGTGCAGGTCTATCCTAATCGCCACTCAAGTCGGGCCCCACCCTCACCGGAGAGTGAAACAGGCCACGGCACACCACAGAATAAGGTCAGAGGTCTTTCTACACACGCGAGAGTCCAAACGGACACCGCTGTAAAATTACAAAAATTTTAAAAAAAATTGCAGGAATTAAAACCTAGACTCTACGCTCTCTCACGACTAGACTCGATCTTAAATTAATTGCGGTTTTTGCCAGAGTCAGTGAAGTTGCGTCGGTTATTGAAAACCGCTCCACGTACAAGGTACATCGCAAAAAAAAATAAGAGAGAAAATGTAAGAGAGTGACTCAAAAATATATGAAAAATAAAGGCTGAAAATAAATTGCAGGAAAATGAAATTTACAATGAAAAATTCGGGGGTCAGACTACCCGCGCCATCTGACGTATCCGAAAAATGTCGCTTTTAAGAAGTAGTTTTTATCGTGTCGTGCGTTGTAGGCGGCAATCGGAAACGATCAAGAAAATACCACAAATAATTTATTCAATTTTTAATATCGTGGTTTTATGTTTATTTTACTTGGGCAAGTCCCAAGGTCGATCTCAAGGAGGCAAAGGAACAACCTAGAATTAAGTCTATCAAAGTTCGAGTTCGGTTTTCGAGGCGGTTTTTTTTTGGAATTTTTAATGCAATATGAGATGCAAAATGCCAGTTCGGCCTATTTTAGGGACTAAAATGTAAATTTCAATCAAACAATGTCCGAAAAATATGAAACTTGGCCACAATGTAAATTATAATGAAATGTGTGCACCGTAATTGTTTTGGAATTTTTGAATGCAATATGAATTTTTTTATGGATTTTTAAATGCAAACAAAATGATTTTTAATATTTAATTTTAATAAATATCAAACCTATTTATTTTCAAGGATCAAAATTATCTGAGATCTATCACTAGGTGACGGACCTCAGAAAAATCCTAATCCTCGAAAATGTGGGGTTTAATACCTATTAAAAATTAAATACTAAAATGTGCAAAATGATTTTTACATGATAAAATATGCATGCAAATGCAAATCTTTTTGGGCACAATGTTAAGAATAATTAACTCCACAAGATGTGATTTTTCGAGAATTGTTAGAGCAACGGTTAGTCAATTATCAGTTTCAGAGTAGAAAAAGGGTAAAATATGCCAATTTTCATAAAACAATTATTTATTAATTAACCGTTCGTCATAAAAATACCCACAACATGTCAAAGCGTAGAGAATTAATTAACCAACATCATGCTATTTCTGGATTAATAAAATAATGTAGAGAGAAGGTTCAAAACTAAGGGGGAACACAGGGGTGCAAATGCAAATATAATATAAATAAATAGAAAATGCAACTGGGGGGGGGTTGTGTAATTACTGAGAATCTGGGGGTGACTTCTGCAAATATTCCAAGTGGTACGTGCCAGGCACGTGCCCTTAGAGGCAGGGGATCAGGCGCAAATAAGGGAAACTCCGGGGGTGCTGTGCAAATAACCCCGCGGTCACGTGCGGGGCACGTGACCCGGGGGCTGATGTCAGGTGACGTCCCCCGCCCCACGTGCTACGCACGTGGCGGGGTCTCGGCCCTGGAGGCCAGGGGCGAGTGCGGCGGAGGGAGCCGGGCAGAGGATTGGCTGGGCGCCGCCGACTGCGGAAGATGGGCGGAGCCGGCGTTGAGGTGCTGGACGAAGAGGATAGCAGTGGCTGGCGATGGCGCAGTGGAGAAGACGGGGCTGGCGGCTGCTGTCGGTCGGTAGCGTATGCGTGGCTGAAGCGTGGAGAAGAAGGCGGTGACGTGGGGCAGCGTGGACGATCGGGGAAGGGCGGAGCAAGTGGTGGTGACCGACACACGGTCGTGGGGCGTCGAGGGCGCAGCAACGGCGACGGAGGAGTCGGTGGTGGCAGCTGGTGTAATGGGTGCCGGAGAAGACGAAGTCGAGGCGGACGGCGTGGATCGGCGAAGGAGCAGGCGAGAAAGAGAGAGAGAGAGGGGGGGAGATAGAGAGAGGGAGGGAGGGAGAGTATACCTGAAGAGGTCAGGCTCAACGGCGTTGGGCGGCCGGAGCGAGCAGCGGCGCTCGGGGCGGAGCTGCGACGAGGGGTTGGCGTCCTCGGATCACGCCGGCGACGAGGGGCTCGCGGTTGTCACGACCGGAGGCGATGCTCTGTGATGAAGATCGGCGGATGAAGTTGGCGGTTATGGTCGATGGGTTTAAATAGGAGAGGGGAGGTGCCGGAGATGGAAGGAGATCGGGGGCGATGGGGGATCGGCCGAGGGATTCGACGAGGGTGTGATCGCGGGGATTGATTTGATGAAGATGCGCGGGGAGGCGGTGCGAGATACGCGGCGAGAAACGCGGGGCGGCGGAGCTCAGATTTGGGAAAGGGGGGGAGGAAGACGACGCACAGGCGCCGTCCGATCGCGCGTGATCGGATGGCGCCTGTCGCGCCACGTGGCGGCACAAGGCGAGAGGAGGCGACGCACGTGCGTGGCGCGTGCCTGGGAGGCACGTGCAGTTTTAATTTTAAATTTTTTTATAAAACGAATATCTAATAATGCCAAAAATAGCTGACACGTGGCGGCACCAGGTGCGGCCACGTGTGAGCACCAGAAAATTCCGAAAATAAATATCTTGTAAAATCGAAAATAAATAGTAAATGACCTCGGATCGAAAAACTTTCTTCACGAAAATTGCTCGTCTCGATGAGATCTACAACTTTCATGAAGACATCAAAACCAAAATCGATGATTTGCACAAAGTGAATTTTTGGGGTATCCTATGTACATAGAATACCTTAATTTTGGGGTTTTGTAATTTTTATGTCATTTTTTGATCAGATAAAAATCCGAAAAAATTACGGTAAAATCAGAGATAAATAAAGACACTTAATTCTAATTTTTTTGGATTTTTTTTATTAAGAAAATATATACATAAAATATAAGGTCAAAAACCGCGAAAATATACAATGTACAAAAGAGGCCCAAAACCCAACTTTCACATATGAGCTCCGATTCACTTGAACTTGGTCTTGTTTTGAAGGTAATTGAATGCACATTAGTTCAAAAGTGAGTAGGATTAAATCATACACTGGATGGGAAGATATATGGCTTTTAGTCCGAAAATCCTAAAATTAGGGTTTGGGTTTTTGGTCCACTTATTTGGGTTAGTTATTTTTTTGTATTTTTTTCTTTATTCTTGTTAGTGATATGTACACAGTGGAAGTGGTTTTGAGTTATTCGGAGTTAGCATGAATGTGTTAAAAATCTGGGAAGTTAGGCTTATTTACAGGTCATTTTGGCTTGGATTTTTGGCTTCTTTCATTTGTGCAGATTTTTGTGTTAAAATGCAATTCTTATGGAAACATGCATGAATGCTAATTATGCAAAATAGATGCAAGAATGCTGTTGATTTTTAGGGTTTTGAGCTTAATAAATGAGATTTAGAGTGATGAATACGAGATTCATCACCTCAGCGACAATGAGTCTGATTTGTCAGACGACTATTTAGCGGCTCTCGCATTTTCATTTTTCAGGGACACCCTGCACTATCCGAGGCAGGCTCCTTAATCCCTTATATAAATAACAACAGCTAATTTAGTGACAGTTTTGAAAAAAACCGTCAATATAGCTCAATTTTGTTGTAGTGTTTGTGGGTGGAGTTTTTTATATGGACATGCAGCAAGGTTATACCTTGGAGACAACATATGGACATGCAGTGAAGTGATTGCACATCTGCATACACATCTGTATTTGCATAAGATGTCCCATTGATGAATCTCCATTTTATCATCTTTATTCTATCATTTTGGCCTTAAAAATCTAGTAAATGCATGTAAATAGGCTTAATTTAGGCATTTTAGCATTCATGCATCATTGTGTAAATAGTGTGGAAAATACAGTTTTTAAAGCCAAAATTATAGAATAAAGAAAAGAAAAAAGAATAAATATTTAAAATATTTTATGACCCGAAACCCCGAGGCCTAGGCATCTCGATGATCAGGTCGACAAAGAATAAGTAGAGGGAGATAAGGGCCAAAATACATTAAAAATCTCTTTTATTTAATTCATTTTTTATTTATTTTTGGGACCTATTTTCAATTCCGCTTTTTATACTTCAAATAAAAAAGCTTTGAACATGAAATTTGTAGATAATTTAATATAGAAAAATACTAAATTGATTTCATACAAGAACAATATACAATGCACAAAATATACTCAATAACTTTCTAAAATCCTAAATTTCTAGACCCATATATCTCAAATAAAAACTTAAAATATATCAAAATCACCTTTAATTGTATATAACTTTTAATAAGCTATTTAATGAAGGTGGTTTCATATTTTTTAGAGTTACAGTTTGAAAGTTGAGTTTTGGACCCATGTTGTATACTTATACCAATCAAAATATTCATTTTATTTATTATTCATTATTTTTGTAATTTCATATTTTTATAATTTTGTAAATATTATTTATAATATATGTATATATTAAAACAGGAATAAACCACCAAAGAAACATACATATAAATTACTTGTATAAATTACATAGGTAAAATACATATACTTATACCTATATAGATTATACATCTATTTATTTAATTGTATATAATACATCAAAAAAATAAAATAAAAATATATTTAAGTTTATTAAAAATTATATAAATATATAAAATAATAAACAAAATTAATAAAATTAAAATACAAAATAAAAATAAAAACATTAAAATATATAGATGAATATACATGTATAACCCATAAAAGGTAACTTACAATTTTAAACAACAAAAAAATAAATAAAAATCAGAATAAAATAATTTAGAAAATATTAAACATTTTTATTTAATAACATAAAATTAATAAAATTGTTTATTATTTTTAAGCGAATTTGTAAATATTTTTTCGAGGATGTTTCTAGTTGGTCGACGTGGACCAACCAGATCTCCCCGTTGGTTGACCTCAGTCAACTCTCTCACCGAGGTCTGTACAACATCTGACACCTCTTTTCTCGCCAAATTCGTGGATTTTTCAAGGCTCCTCTGTCATTTTTTCGCGTCATTTCCTTCTTGACATTTGTTCACCATGCATCGAGGATACATGCCTGGGGTTTTTCTCGATCTTTGCATTGCTTGCGTGCTCTAGAATCCTCGTTCTTTTTGCCCGTCCACCACCTTGTTCAAAAACCCTATGAGTTTCCCATTCACCTTTGAACCTTCCTTTGACCGTTTTTGCCCTCTCCTTGGGAGCTCTGGATTGACGCTCGTGACAAGGGCTTCTCCAACTTCTTGGAGACGGGTTTGGCACGCATCAGGTTGGTCTCCACCATCTCCGGCGGCTACACCGCCGTGAGGTCTTTGCTTCACGGTAGATCACCGTTCGAGGTACCTTTTCTGTATCCTTTTATGCAATTTTAATCTAGCCGTAGTTCTAGGATCATTCCCACCTTCCATTTCGAGTAACACCCAATCGATCGACCTTCGCCACCCCTCGCCGGAGCTTGCTCCGACAAGCTCCTTTTTCCGCTATTTCCCCCCTCTTTTGCCTTCTAGAGGGTCGATGCATTTTTCCCTCGGCCCTCTTAACCTCTTTTGCAGGTACCCTGGGCCGAAGAGACGCCTGTGGGCGATTTTGAAGACCGACCGAGGCTCTCGAAGCTTCACAGCTCCGTCGACCTTGTGTTGTCACTCCAGGCTTCGCCAGAGCATTTTTGTGCCTCCAGACAATAGAGGGAACCGACAGGAAGCTCCAGCCATTTTGGAGCATTCAAGAGCTACGGAGGAGGAAGATCGGGTGTAGGGGTTCGGTTCGCCGGAGTTCTTCCCCATTCTTCCCGATAGCCTCTTCACCGTTTGATCAAGGCCGCCTACCCAGGTCTCTAGACACCGTTGGATCTCTCTGCACTAGCACCATTTATCTCCAGTCAGCGATCTAACATGGCCCGTCGAAGTCGAAGCAGTATCGCGACGTAAGAGCTCGACATGTGTCCAAGTGACATCCATCAGCCGTTGGATCCGCGTGGCGTGGGTCTTTTGTCGATTAACCCTCACCCATAATTTAATTAATAGTTTATAATCTTTCATCTGCATTTTATAATTTTGTAAATTTTGCAAACCCCCCTGTGTTTCTATTATTTGCATTAAGGTCCCTGACCTGGGGTTTAGCGTATTTCTAGCGGGTCCTGAAACATTTTTACGCAGTTATAAATTTTGGATATTTTGTAGACAGACCCCAGCTTTTTGTTATTTACGTCTTGGTCCCTGCCAATCATGTGCCTCGTATATGTGGGGCTTGGCGTTTTCGCAGAAAAGCCCTCCTAGGTTTTGATATTTATATTTAGTCCAGAAAGTTAATTGTTTAGTTATATATTTCTGTGAAATTTACAACTTGGCCCTGAACTTTCATTTATTTACAAAAATACCCCTGCTAGTGTTGTATTTCTCTTTGTTTATAGTATTTATTTCATGCATCTATAAAAATTGAAAAAATATCCAAAAATAGACATAAGTTCTTGTTGCATTATGCTTTCATGCTATATTTTTATTTTGCATTTTTGAAGCATTTTATTATTTATAAAAATTTAAAAATATGCATTTTTATCCATGTTTGCACTATAAAATACATAAAAATTATAAAACATTTTTGAAAAATTCTCAAAAAAATATATTTTGCATATTTTTATATTTTGGACATTTAGACCACAAATCACTAAAAAATATAAAATAAATTTCAAAAAATTGAAAAACCCTAAAACATTAATAAAAATACTAAAAATACATAAAAAAATCACAAAAATATATTTCCCAACTTTGAATTTTCTATAGATTATTACCTTATTTTAAAAATTAATTTGGACATTTTTTGCCTCTGTTTGATATTTTTCATCTCCAATTTAATGTTGGATATTTATTTTCTTCTCTTTTTAAGTATTTTTTATTTTAAAATACCAAAAAAATTATCAAAAATACATAAAAATCATAAAAAACATTGAAAATATATATAAAAACATTTATTTCTTGTATTTTGAATTTTTTGTCTACTTGTTATCTCTCTCATCTCTCTTATATATATAGTTTTATATCCTTATTAAAAGAAAAAGAAAATATAAAAATATAAAATATAAAAATCAAATATAAAATCATAAAAATAAAAAATCAAAATATAAAATATAAAAACAAAAAAATAAATTTAAAAATATAAAATTAAGAACCCACAAAAAATAGCACAAGTGGGACACCTGATCACAGTCATTTTTTAGCATCATCTGCCTCGATCTACCTGTTTGCTTCCTGTGTTGGACACTCTACACATACTTGCACTTGTACATATCTTTTTTGTAGGGTTATAATAAATTTTAACTCCACACATTTATTTTCATTGCTTGATTTATTTGTTGTGGTTAACTGTTGTTTGAAATCGAGTTTCGTGTGAGGTCAACTTAATGACTATTGATTTGCCATGTGATTGACACGACCTCCACAAATTCCCGTTCAACACCCACTTTCCATCAACTCGTATTAGAGCGGAGTTGATACAGGTTGTGTTCCAACAACTGATATCGGAGTTGTGCTCAGCGTTGTCAATGGGGCACGATGCGGCAGATCAGAGCGAGGTTCGACATCCTTGAGAAGATGTGATGCAATATATGCACAGTCCTCGAAGTCGTGATACCGTGGTCTCTTAGAGAAATCGATTAGAGTTGTCGAAGAATTCTGCTTAGCGACGACTGGCAGGATATTGCGTAAGGTGACACATGAGGGCACCCAACGGCCGATGCGTAACCTATAAGGGTGAATTCCTACTAATGAGATTTGCAGATGATAAGGACGAACAAGTGCAGACCCAAGATGATGAAGAGATCACGATGAAATTCAACTCAAGGAGGAGATTCTTAGGATTATAGTCATATTAGGATTAGGTATCTTAATGGGTTTGGACTCCTAATCCCTAATAGTAGTTGAGTTGTATTCTATTTCTAGTCCTATTGGGAATAGGACTACGAAGGTATTGCCTCAAAACCACCATAGAACAATGTAACCCTTAGAGAAAGGAGGAGAGAGTGAATAAAGAGATGAGAGAGCGAGGTAACGGAGAGAGTTATACTCGTTCTAATTTATAGTAATCTTTCTTCTCTGGTGATCGCGAGAGGTACCCGATTACCGTTATATCTGCTTGTTCTTTCTTTCACGTGCTTCCATGTTGGTGATCGATTGTGCATCCTCTCGATTGCGCATACACATCCATATCCATGTGTTCATCCCCAACACATATATGGTCATCCGCTAGAGTGCAACAAAGTGATCCTCTAGAGACGCTCCCTTTTTCCCTCCTACAACACCCACTTATCCATTATATCAAGGAATAATTGCAAGCTACTTCTTCATGCATAGTATCTATATATGGTACGACTATTGGGGACACACATGAGATGGCCAAAGGTTTTGAGTATAATCTAGCAGTGTGGACAGACTTGGGCCTAGTATTAAACATTCATAAAACTGAAATCGTTCGACCTACATGTGATGGTGGGAAGTTCCCAACAAGTATTGGAAGACCTTTTAACAAACGTGAAGTTGCTTGAATGGACAGTTAGTAGGGATAAAAAATACATTGAAGGCTTGGCCTTTGGAGGTGGCTGCTAAAGCTCTCAAGTTTATGCACCTTTTTCCTCAGTTGGGTGATCTGTAATTCAAGGTATCAATTTGTTTGTAATATGTTAACAATACACACTCACTAATATTAAGTTCCTGCAAATTATATGCTCCACATTTCATATATTCAACATAAATCTATGAATAATTTTTACGTCAGTTATCATTATCATGCATGCGATATTATGTTACTCATGATCAATGTTGTATGCATGTTATGTCGTATAGTATGATTTAATGTTGGAATATTCAGTTACACTCAAAATAAATACTTATTAAGTCTTTAACAAATATCAATTAAGATGTTGATAATGATCAAATTAAGAAAAAATACTCCTAACATTAGGAAAAAGTTCAATTGATGGAAGGGAAAGAATGTATGTCTATTTATACATCGGTTATGTATTTGGTACGATAGAAATCTCTTTAGTTAGTGGAACCAGAAGATTCTCATGAACCAATATTATATAGAAAAAGAATGGCATTAAAAGCATTGGAATGTTCTTGACATGAATAACAACACTATAATGGTACATAGAGCTAAGTGCTACAACTAAGGTATGAACCACCTCTAAAGTATGTTTATCAATGGTATATATGGCAACAGCTTCGAGAGGTGTTAGGTTCAGTGGAATCATGTGGCCACCATTGATTCAATACTGATGTCATCATGTTCTATGTAGTGATTGAGTGACCAGTTGTACTGGTGGTAGAAGCGATAAAAGCTGTTTAACAACTTATGAAATCAGATAAATCCATATAACGAATAAACCAAGTGCTTATGAGGAAGCTAATTACTTAAATGAAAGTTAAGGGTTTATCAGAAATCTAAGTGCTTATGTGACAACTAAGTGTATATGTGCAATTATACTATTGTTATGGGCATACAATAATATTATTGTTATGGACATATGCGCAATTATGTTATTATAGTGGGTATATATAATTACGTTAATGTTATAGGCATATGTGCAATTCTCACTACCAAAAATTGGAGCTATAGTGACAGTTTTTTCAAAATCCGTCACTAAATTAGTCGTTGTTAAATATATAAGATGATATTATTCGTTGCGAAATGATTTTTCATACTCAAAATCATTTCGCAACGAATAATATCATCTTTATATATCTAACAACGATTAATTTAGTGACGGATTTTGAAAAAAATCATCACTATAGCTCGATTTTATTGTAGTGCATGTTATTGTTATGGGCATATGTGCAAATATGATCAGACTTAAGGGCATATACGAAAGCGTGGTATGCAATGCATGAATAAAAGAATAATACATTAGGATATCTATTTCATGTTATATTTTTGAATTTTGATTTTTTATTTAAAGAACATAAAGTATCTACTTTTTTGGCACTATTTTATTTAATGCAATGTTTTATGAGATATTTTCGCTTTCAAGTTATAATTAGAATTTAAAGAAGTCCTTTTTTGCAGGATATGATCAATACTGTATTCTACTTATGATTTTTCAAAGCGAATTTCTTAATTATATAACATAAGATTTTGAATATTTCCTTCAAAATACAAATTTTATAACAATTGCACTGATTTTAAGTTTCATAAACTCTAGGGGTGTTCATGGAGCAGGTGCCCGATCCATTCAATCACGACCCGATGATGAATTCTTGTTCATCACTCTTTATTCTTTTATTTTAGCTAATTATCTTGGCAAAGCATCATGTAAATAGGTGTAAAAACAATAACTTAGCAATATGCATGCATGTGTTAATATTACATAATTAGCATGTATTTGCGCAAAAATAAAAGAATAAAGGAAAAGAAAAGGAATGAGGTATTTAGAATAAATACAGAGTGACCCGGACCCCAAGAGAGGGCCAAGCATTGGCCTGATCGCCAAATAAAATATGTAGAGAAAGATAGGGCCTACTCTATATTGTACATATCATGTGTATAAATAAATAATTATTTTTGCCAATTAAAATCATAATATTCTTTTTTACCTCCTTGTATATATTTCTAAAAATAAAACAGAAATTACAAAATCACAATAAAAATAAATTCTCTCTTACCTTGTACAAAATACATGTATATATGATTCCTTCTCTATTTATTATATACCTGTAAATAAATGATAAAAATAAAAAATATTTTATACTCCAAAAATTATGTTGTTAATAAATAAAATATAAAATTGGGGTATTTTTGTAAAAATAATAAAACAAAAATAATTGTACAAAATACATAGGTATATTATACCTGTATATAATACAATATACTGTATATAGAGTAATTTATTTTTCATAAAAATAAATAAAAATACAAAAAATCCCTTGAAAAATAACAAACATTTTTCATTTTATTCATTTTAATTTAAATTCATTTATTATTTTTAATCTATTTATTTTGATTTTCTTGTTATTTTGTCCGGTAGTCTATTTTGTCCTATTCTCCGTAGCTTCTGATGGCCCATGCAGGAATGTTGACCCGGGTCAACGCCCTCTTCCCAGGGCTTGACCCGACCCGACTGCGTGGCTGGACCCAAATCTCGCATTTTTCCCATCGGATCGCACAACCTCTTACCCGTATTTTTCGCCCGCATCTCCCTTATGGATCCAAGATCCTTGCGGATCCCTAGGGAGGAGCAAATCCTTCTCAGTTTGCGCACCCTCACCCGTTCTTTTCAACCACCTGGGAGTACTATAAAATCATCTTATTCTTCTCCCCCAGGAGGGAAGCTCGTGCCTCGCTCCCTCTTGATACCCTAGCCCACCTCCAGCAGAATGCCAACCATCTGGAGCGCCGCTCGGCGATCAGTTTGGTGCAGCGAAGCCGCAGCTCAGTTATCGTGGTCGTAGTTCTGCCGTGAGTAGCCTCCCTTGCTTGACGCCTCTCAGTCGAGGCCATCACTCCGATGACCACCTTCGCCTGGGAGCCCAGGAGTCGATCCAGAACTTCATGTGAGCCTCTTATCCTTCACCTTTATGGTTTCGATTCGATCTTTCATCTCAGCACCGCCACACCTTCGTTTGCTCTGACCAGTCGGTCAGAGCTTCGTTTCCTCATCCTAGTTGCTCCGATAGCATCACACATTCTCCATTCATCTAGCTCTGCATCCTGATCACCCTGTTCTCATCTTATCTAGTCGAGATTAGGCTTGAGGTCTCCTTCCATCCGCCTTTGCCGGAGACCAACGTCTGCCCCATTGTCTCTTCTTTTCTTTTTAGCTCAAATAAATCCAGATCGAAGCATAGCTCCAAGTCAAAGCTATCCTCTGCAGGTTGTTTCGTGCGTTGGGAGTCCTCTTTCCACCCTCACCAGGGCTCGCCGGAGCAGCTCTAGGCCTTCGCCATCGACACGCCTATCCATCCGTTGGATCCATCCATCCGAGCTGACCAGCCTAATGCGAAATTATCGCTCCATCACGTTGGTGTCCTCCGATCTTCCATCGGAGCTGGGATCTCTCCTTGGCTCTAACGAAATTTGCCTGATGTCTGTTCTTCCAGACCCATTCCGCAGCGTTGAATTGACTGAGGCCCTCCAGATTATATCGTGATCATCCATCCAACTGTCGTGTTAGAGCGTTGGATGTCAGATCTGATGCCTACGTGCATTCCACGTCCCTGATCAGGTCTGACCGTCAGATCTGACATCTGACACCACCAGAGCCGCACGATCGTGCCACACTAGCGAACAAACGCCACATGTCCACCCCACGCGCGCCTCACGTGATACAAGGGTATCTTTCCCTTTTTACCCTGCTTTTAGTTTAGTTTACATTTTAGTCTGTAAAACAAATTTTAGTTGAACCTATTAGCATTTTATCCCCTATAGTTTCTATTATTTACACTTTAGTCCCCCGTGTCTGGAGACACGTGCTTCGTCACATGCACTTGGGTATTTTGCAGTTTCAGTCCTGAAGTTGTTGGATGTTATTAGTTTGGAATGGATGTTTTCTAGAATTGGAAATATACCCCTGTGAACGTGTTTTTGATGCATGTGCTGAATTGATTGGATAAATTGCATGGCTGAAAAACACGCCACCCGACATGCTTCTGAACTCCTGCAAAAGAGACAGGGAAAGAGATTTCGTGGTCGTTGTATAGACCGGGTGGGTTTTGTCAGAAAATATTAAAGATTAGTTAATCTTCTTTTTTATTTATACTCCTAAACTTATTATATAGCGGATAAGTACGGGAGTATCGAACTCAGGGGAGGCAAAATGTTTTATACTAGGGAGAATCGGTAGAAAAAGCTTAGGTTTTTGGGTTTCCTAATTTTTATTTTATTTTTAGGAATTTTCTGAATTTCTACTTGATTTTAATGAATTTTTATATTGTTTTTGTAATTTTAAGTATTTTATGATTTTTTTATTATTTTAGAAAATGTTTAAATTTTTATTTGATTTTAATTTTGTTATTTTTTATATTTTTATTTTATTTTTCTATTTTTATATATTTTTAAGATGTTTTAAGGATTTTTATAAGTTTTGAAATTCTTAAGATGAAGATTGTATTTTTATTGGAAACCTGTGACGTTTTTGTGATTTTTAAGATTGAAGATAATGTGAAAATATTTTTATGCATTTTCTGTATAAAGTAGATGAAATTACCTTTAAAACTATATGCTACGCATTTTTAGGGGATTTTTAGTTAGTTAGTTATGATTTTTTGAAGTTTTTTGTGTGTTTTATTTTTTATTGATATTATTTAATTTTTATTTTGTTTTTGGTTTATTATGGAAAATATGGTAAACTTTGATAAAAGACACTTCAAAAAATTTTTATGTGATTTTTGAAAATTTTTTATTATTTTTTTGTGTTTTTTAATGATTGGTAGCTTTTGTATTTTTTAATGCTTTTTTGAATGCTAATAAGTATTTTTATTTTATTTTTTTTTAATTTTGGAAAATGCTATTTAATACTGTTTATAGTATGAATTATGTATTTTTATGTTTTGTACTATTATTTTATTTGAGTAGAGTATGTATTGTGTGTGAGTGCAATTTTTTAAGGATGTACATGTAATTAATGGGAAGTATGGGGGTATGTGTGCAGAAATCAAGAGCTTGGGGTACTCTGCGTAAATTTCTAGTCTACCACGTGATCAACCACATGCTTGCTCAACTGTTCCTGGATTCTGCTTGAAATAACAAATAATGGTAGTGGTCCCTATGCAAATAGTCCAGCAGACCACGTGATTTCTCGCATGCAAGCCATTGTGGAGAAACGTGATCTGCTGTTAAGCGGTGGAATCGGGTGCAACGGCGTGGCGTGATGAAGGCCGTGTGATCAAAGCTCGATCGACGGCTCCAGAATGATATGAAATTAGCCCCTGTTCTTCTCCAAACCTGTTGGAGCGGCGATGGTCTTTAAGCTTCAGCGGTGGATTCCCAGGTGAAGCGGCGACCGAGCTGATCGTCGATGTCGCGTGAAAAAAAGGCGGAGGATGGGCTAAAAGGATCTCGATAGAGCAAAGGGACTCCTCTTCTCAGCTCACCCACCCGCGAATAGACGATGTCGGATGCTGATAACGTCGACGGATAGAGGAACAGGGCCGCGATTCAGTTTTAGCCCTTCCTCGATCAAGTGGACCTGCAATGAAATCTCGTCTCGATTCGGATTGAATCGAGCTTAATACGCAAAACACGTTCAGATTTATATAATCAAAGTATTGAAATTTATGAGCACACGTATGACTCTAATTCCACGAGATCACTTTGTTTCGTTCTCATCAAGAAATTTATGAGCAGACTTCTTATTACAAATGGATTCCATACGTCCCTGGAAGTTGCATTTATATTGAATCACGTGTCTTCAATCAGAGCTTTTGAAGTCATTATTAGCGCATCAATTAAGATCAGATCAAATTCAGTAAATTCTAAAATCCATCAGACAGAAATACCCGTTGATTTCAATGCAACATCAAGGGAACACTACAGGTAATAATACGAACATAAACACCAATTAGATCTCACTTTCTCAATTCAGTTATGTGATTTCCAAAACATGTTATCGTATCAGATCAGTCAAGATGATTACATATAACGTAGATATGCAGCAATCAGAGATAGTGGGTGAATGGCTGGGTCCAAAAAGTAAAAGAAAAATCAGAAAGGAATAAACAAAGAATCCAATCAATAATTCCATTAATTATCCGCGATCGCGAATAAAAGGCTGGCCCTAGGGTTCGGTCTCCTCCTGTAGCGATGGAGAACGCCGTGGAGTGCTCTTCTCTCCTTCGTCGCCTTCCCTACAATGTCGTCTCTTCCATCCTCGCTCGGCCTCCACCCCGACGACGAGGGAGACCGCCGCCCTACAGCCTGCCGCGCCTTTCCCAGACCCTTCTGCCTCGTCCCCGAATTTAACACCACCAAACTCTTCGTCCGCCTTCTCCGCGAAAATCGACCTCAAGGCTACTCAGAGGCCGTTTGCGTCGGATTCTACCGGGGTTGGCTCGCAATCGTAGCGCACGCGCGCTACCCTTCCCTCGAGGTAGATCTCATCCTCCATAACCGCGCCGTCCGCCGCAAAGTACACCTCTCAACGCCCCTACCCGGCGCTTTGTCAGTAAGGCAGTCGTCTCCGCCGAACCCACACTTGCTTCCTGCTTCGTGGCCGTCATGTAAGACATCTGCAACGTGGCAGTCCGCCGGGTGCATTGCAAAGAGAAGGGCTGGTCCCCTGTTTATTTCTTGCGTGGCAAGCGTGACCGGCGTGAAGTCATCGACCTGGCCTTCCACCGAGGAATGCTGTGGATCATGACACGCGAGGCCACGGGAAGGCTTTATTATTAACGCGGGAGGCGTTGTTGTGATGACGTTCGACTTGGAAACCACCCCGCCGTGCCTGAAGTCCTCGATGTCCCTGCCTTCGCCTACCTTGTTATTGAGCTGCCCCCCCCCCCCCCCCCCCCCCCCCCCCCCAATCTAGTTTGTTCCGGGAGCAGCTGCTTGCCGTTGCTTGGATTTTTACGAGCAAGTGCTTCATCGTGTGGGAGTGAACGGATGCGGGGTTCGTCTTGCAGAGCCCACCTGGGAGGACAGGGCGCTGATCCTGAGATACGATAATGACAATGACTCTCAGATATTCATGTGGAGGTCTGAGATTTTCTCCGTCGAGTCCGAGGAGATGGGTTCCTTGGAGAGGAACTGCATCCACTATACCTTGGACTGCCCCAGTTTGGTGTACAGGTATAAAGCCGATGTTGGTAAGTTTGCCCTCAAGGAGGCGGGCAACAAGCATAAGCTGATGTTGGTAAGTTTGTCCTCAAGAAGGAGAGGGGTAACAAGTTGCGCGTCGATCCCTTTTGAATGGCATCAAACATGAAGATGTCGATCCCTAAATGCTAATTAGTTTTGCTTCTTCTTCATTCTTCTTTTCGTACGCAAAACTCTTGTTAGGGAAATAAAGTTATGGCCTCCAATCAAGTGTTCCGTAACTGTTTATGTAGCAGCCATGTTTCCTGCATCAGCACGTCCTAGGGTTGAATTGCAGGCTCGAATCCTTTGCTGTAGGAGCGGCGCACACGGGTTCGCGTTTTTGGTGCACGTGCGATCGAGCAGCCCTCAACTGTTGCAGCATCTCTGTAGTACAGCAGAGATCCGTGCCTTGAATTACGCCTGTTTGATGAACGACATACAATCATAATAAACCGAGTTAGGAAATAGGGTACGCATCCTGCAATACAGGGATTAGTAGTACTTAACAATGGTGCAATCACGAATCCGAGATTTTGACAAATAGATATTTTCGTACATCTCCCGTTATTTTATTAGTATCTCAATAGTAATGGTGGTTAGAGTCCTTTTAGGTATCAATGGGGATATTTGACTTGATTGTAATTTTGGTTGCTCTTTTATTATTGTAAATCCACCCATACGGATCTACAGATTGGGGTGAGCATCCGCCCATCCCATCATGAATCCATGATAGTTTGGAGCATACCTATAGATAGGAGAGACAGACGAAGAATCGTTGTGGGAAACACAATCAGTCGCTTCTAACAGAGATCGACTACCACCTCAAGGTTTCACCAAAGATAACCATCACCTACTTCTGCCGCATCACCACATGGAGGATGAAGATCATTAAGTTCCAGGCTGGTTATCAGGGACGGAGGCCAAGCCTCTCCACTACTCACGCCTCCTCACCCTAATTTTAGAAGAAAACATGATTGATCCCCCATAAATAGTCATTAGTTATCTCTCAATTCAAAAATCATGTTGAAAGATTTCTATAATCCATTATAATAGGCACGCCTGTAACTTCACATTCTCGTTGCAAACATTGGATGTGGTGGTCCGAATAAGTTCCCATTCCTTTTTATTATTTATTTCTATAAATGTAAATTCGCACTACCGTCTATTCTCCTCGATCTAATCTAATTTTTTGGTTGTACATTAATATTTTTTCCTTATTGACATGAATCAAAATCCAGCTTTTCCCTTGCCACAGCTCCATTACAACCACTTCGATATCGTCCTGACCTCAGCTTCTATTAATTTGATCCAAACTCTACTTTCTGGAAGTGTATAGGTATTATCATCGTCGAATATATTTTCAAGTTCATTAATATTTTATTATAAGAAATTTGACATGAGATAACGAGTAATTTGAATATTTGTTCTCATATCTTCCGATGTTAAATGTATATAACGAACATTGCTCATTGCAAAAATTAGCTTTTGTTCTTAATTTGATTGGCAACAAATGCCATATTAGTTGACGAAGGTTCATAGAACAATGATTTATTCGTCAGTTTATTCGTTAAAATTTGTATAAATCGTGGCTAAATTTACCAATGATTAGAAGGAAATGTCAAGAGATAACTATTTTTAATTTGATTTGTTGCTAAAGCTGTATCGTTGAATACATTATTGTTGCACTTTAAAGAAGTAATGAATATTATTCGTTGTATAGCAATGAATGTTGAATTATTCGTCAGCTTCAATAAATTTTGATGTCGTATTTTTCAATTGATTTAATAATGGAAGCGAGGGATACATAAATTAAATTATTAATACATGTATATGGAAAATTGATCTCATTAGTTTGTTGCTTGTTATGCAAAGTTTGTGTGTTCCACATAAAAAAATGCAGCCTATTTTTCCCATATTGGAATAATAAAATCGTAGCATGTTGCTAAAGTAAAGTACAACCTTAGATTCTAATAAAATGGTTAGAATATTGGAATAGATTAAAATTTTAAAGTTGTATTGGTATATATAAACTTGTATAAATGATCTTTATTGGTAGATCTGTATATCAAACGTTACCTATATGTCACTTCGATGCAAGTCTAAATACTAAATAAATGTTCTAAATTAAATTAATGCTTGTCAGCGAATAGTATATATATATATATGGGAAAAAATGTGTATGCCCCCTAGGGGAGCTAACTTAGCTCCCCCCGCCCCTTTTTAACATAATTTTAAATTTTTTTTGAAATCTAAACCGTGTAAATTCATTATTAAATACCTATATTACGCTATTAAAATTTCGTGCGAACAGAGACTCCTACAACCTTCATCCAAACGGGGTCGATTTAAAAAATCATGTTACCGTTAAAAAATGACTGTCTGGATGGAGGCCGTAGGAGTCTCTGTTTCGCACGAAATTTTAATAGCATAATATAGGGATATAGTGATGAATATTCATGGAAGAAATTTTCAAAAAAATAAAAAAAATGGTGAAAATGGAGGCGGGGGGAGCCAAGTTAGCTCCCCCTAGGGGGCAGCCCATTTATCCCTATATATATATATATATATATTATATATATATAATATAGGGGTCATCCTATGAGATGGGATTTTGTGAGATGGTAAGATGGGACATTCTGGACCACAAGTTTCTGTATTCTCTCTCCTGCCTTTCTCTCTCCTGGTTGGAACTAGTGGTCCAGATTGTCCCATCTCACCATCTCACCAAAATCTCATCTCATAGGATCGCCCCTATATATATATAATATATATATATATAGTGTGGCTGTCCCAAGCACATGGTTGCCCCCTACGTCGTTTTCGAGGTTTTTTTATTTTTTATTTGAAAAATATCACCATGTAAATTCATCCCTATATCTATCCTATATGCCATTCGAATTTTATCAGAATAGAGACTCCTACGGCCTCTATCGAGACAGTCATTTGTTAACGGTAACATGATTTTTTAAATCGACACCATCATGATGGAGGCCGTAGGAGTCTCTGTTTCCGACGAAATTCGAATGACATATAGGAGAGATATAGGGATGAATATACATGGCGATATTTTTCAAAAAAAAGAGTAAAAAAAATGCCGAAAACGGCACGGGGACAGTCATGTGGGGCAGCCACATTAACTCATATATATGTATATACATATATATATACATATATATACATATATACATATATATATATATATATATGTATATACACACACACACACATATATATATATATTTATATATCTATATACACATATGTATATATATGTAGGGATAAATGGGGCTGCCCCCTAAGGGGGAGCTAACTTGGCTCCCCCGCCTCATTTTCATCATTTTTTTTATTTTTTTTGAAAATTTTTTCCACGAATATTCATCATTGTATCCCTATATTATGCTATTTAAATTTCGTGCGAAACAGAGACCCATACGGCCTCCATCCAGAACAGTCATTTTTTAACGGTAACAAAATTTTTTAAATCGAACCCGTTTGGAAGGATGTCGTAGGTGTCTCTGTTTCGCATGAAATTTGAATGACATAATGTAGGATTTAATAATTAATTTACACAGTTTTAGATTTCAAAAAAATAAAAAATTGTGAAAAAGGGTCGAGGGAGCTAAGTTAGCTCCCCCTAAGGAGCATACACATTTTTCCCATATATGTATATATTCATATATACATATATGTATATATAGATATACATATATGTATGTATATATACATATATATATGTATGTATCTACGTATACATACATATATATTTATATATATATGTATACATACATACATATATATACATACATATATATATATATAGTATACGTACATACATACATACATATATATATATATGTATATATATACATACATATACATATATGTATATGTACATATATATACATACATACATACATACATACATACATACATACATACATACATACATACATACATACATACATACATACATACATACATACTACGTATACCACACACACACCAACCACACACACACA